>JASDQU011029292.1:0-31391 GCA_032191745.1 Picea mariana
GATCTGTATGAAGTAGACTAAGGTTTGTCAGTGAAAGAAAAGTTAAAACAATTATTGATAGCTCAAATACTGATTCACCCCCCCCTCTCAGTATTTCTCAACAGACAATCATCCACACTAATCATAATTTGCTGCAATTCACGCAGACACAAGGCAAATTGCAGAATGAATGACATAAGAAGTGGTCCACATATTTTCAGTAGTTCTACCTCAACATCAAGTATAAAACATGAAGTACCAACCAATTCATTGATTGCCTCAGCCGACGTCCAGTTGCGGCACTCACCATAGTGATAGACTCTTGCAGCAATGAGACCTCTGGGTGGCCCCATTTCTATGAGATGGATCTTGACTTCACCAACACCTACTAGATGTTGGGTGCCAACACAAATGTCAATAATTTCCATATTTAGGATGGGTTGTTGTGCCATCTGTACCATATCTACATTACATCAAGTGAGCGAGTGAAGTTGATTTAGGAATCCCACTATAGTCTGGTGGAAGGAAAAATTGGCATCGAAAAGATAGTGGTAGTGTTGCAGCGAAATTTCTATTTGCCGAAACTTTGACAAGATGTTAGCATGTATATCTGGTCCTACACTATTTATGCTATTTCCAAACCGACCATCAAGAAACAAGGCTTGTACACTCTTCTTCCTACTCCTGACCGGCCTTGGGAATCCATCTCAATGGACTACAAGTCGGGCATTCCTTCCACCATGCGGGGAATTGAATGTGTTTTTGTGGTTGTTGATTGATTTTCCAAGATGGCGATTTTGCCCCCCTACAAGAAGAGAATCACGATAGAGGACACTGCCAATATTTTCTTTGAATGAGTGTGGGTACACTTTGAGATCCCACAAACCATTATCTCAGATTGGGATAGTTGGTTCCTTAGCACATTCTGGTCAAGCCTCTGGCAACTGCTTGACACCAACATCACCAAGTCCAGTGCCTTCTACCCCTATATGGATGACCAAATCAAGGTCGTCAACCAGATGATCATGCAGATCCTACACATGTACAATGCCAAGAACCCTCACACCTGGGATGAGAGTCTTCCCTATGTTCGACATAGCTACAACAGAGCCATACATATCTTAATTGACCACAACCCCTTTCAGGTGGGGTTGGGATTTCAACCATTCGGTCCCATGGATGTTTCACTACCCCTTATGACCACCTAGGAAGACTCGTCGCATGCTCCAACTGTAGTTGACAAAGCCACTCAGTTCATTGAGTGGATCCAACACATCCACCAATAGTTTCAAGATATTTTACATAAGTCCAATGCCAATTACAAGTAGCGCCTTGATCAACTTCGGGTGCCACACTAGTTTCAGGTGAGAGACAAATTTGGTTGCACTTGTAGAAAGAAAGCCTTACATGGCCTCATCAAAAGATTCATCCACTCTGTTATGGTCCTTACACCAATACCAAGGCTATGGGTGACAATTTTTTTGATCTTAACATGCCCCCCTTCCTTGGCTTGCACCCAATGTTCAATGTGTACCTCCTTCAGCCTTATTTTCCACCATTATTGGATGCCTCGGAGATATAAAAACAATTGACACCAATAGAGCTCAACCATAAATGCATGGAACATGAATCCACTTATCAAATCATGGACACAAAGGTCAAGGGAACTCACCAACAAAGGATCCATCTTTACCAGGTTGTCAAAGCAGGGCAGCTCTTGCACCATGGCAAGTGGCTCACCCGGGGCCAAATTTAGCAGAATTTTCCTCATCTAATGGGGGATCTCAACGCAATGGAGAAAATTTATTCCTAAGGAGAGAGGATTGATCCAGGTGGATATCGGTGGCTGCCCACCTTTTCCAACTGGCTCAAAAGAGTTTTCTCGCAATTTTGACAATTTACTATTTTTAGCAATTTTGAACTTATGGGGCCACTTCGAGGCCTAAACGATGTGTTTTCACCATTGGGAAACTAAAAAATATCCAAAGGCTCTAATTGATGCCCCTAAATGAATCTCCTCATCAATACCTTTTCAACAAGCTATCGTGTGCCCTAAACAAAGATCGTATGCAAAAGTTACGACCCCAAGAAATTACTGTACTAACTTACCCCAATGGGGCCCACATGACTTTTGGCGCTTCATCTCCTAGTGTTAGGTTTTTAGATCTCTAGGGTTTTTGAATTCATATTTATTTTAAAAGGGCCTTCAGAGATTCATTTTACTCATCTTCTTGTGAATGAGCATAGTCATCACATCTCTTCTTATAGATAAGTTGCCACCATTCTAGCAAGCTTGTTTTCAGTCTGCATTTTACAGTTTCCAGCATATTTCTTATTTAATAGAAGTCATGTTTCACTATATATTTGTTATTGTTCACTATTTCTCTGTGTTAACATTATAAATATGTGGTTTCATTTGGTTTCTCTCATAAATCTGGATCAAAATTAATAGAAATACACTTATATTTTAATAAAAGTTTAATTATATTTATAGTTAAGTTCATATTTTTTTAATATTATCATATACTTATATACCAACATCTATGTTATTCAAGACTCTGAAACACTTGTATGCAAAATTCAAGGAAACAATCCTATTTTCCATAGGCCTTTAATGTTTCAGATATCCCAACAATGGATCGACTTAGCTGTGACGATCATCTTTCGTTGCATCCTCTGCTAGCGAGTTACTTTAAGCATTTAAGAAAATTCCAAATCGAAGGTTGTCAAAGCTACATTGAGCCGATTCTTTTTAATACGATTATTACATATTTCTTCAATACATTGATTTAGTCAATGGCTCATTCAAGTGAAGCATTAATTTTCAGTCAATTTAAAAATCTTTCGATGTTCGATTTGCAATATTTTTTATAAATTGAATGCAAATTTTTTAATTGAGGTATTAATTGAGGTTGTTTTCTTCTTAATGAGATCTATTGAAAAATGTTGGAAAAAAGTGTTTTCCAAATTGACTATTTGTTCTTTTGTTGAAGGCATTGTAGAAATCTCTTCAATCAAGGAAAGATATCTCTTATCAATGGATGGACTCAATCGAGTTAGTAAATTGAAGGATCTGTATGACTCATTGATTAACCCAAAATTTTGGTCCCCACCTCGTTTTCAATGTAAATATTTGGGTAAGAATATGTTAGATAATCATGATTTCATGAATGAAATAGTCTCTTTCTTTGAGTGCACAGGTCATGTTTCACCCCTGGGAAAAGACGAAAGATTGTTGTAGATGTGAAAATGATTTAGTAATTTTCCATATGTACGATTCTTTATTTTGATATGAATCTTTTCCATATCAAAAGGTACTCTCTCCCTATAATTTGGCCAAGGATGATGCAAATAATGAAAAAAATGGTGTATTTTCTCCATGAAAATAATCTCTCAATGGGCTTCGATCAGATAGTTTCATGATATTCAACCAATTCTTTCGATCATTGGATATTGTCAAAAAGGAAGTCTTATCAGATGAATCCATGCAGTTATTTTCACTATCCAATGAGTCAATAATCAATGGATAAATATGTATCTCATTTGGAACAAATGTTGCAATTCGATCTTTGTGAAAGATTATGGTCATCCAAAAGAAAGGGTTTGAATGTTTTAAAATGAACTATTGGTCACCAATTGGATCCAACAACTTATTTAATAGTCAATAATTAAGACTTTTAAGATTCTGAAAGAGAAAATCCAAAATCGAAATAGAAATATCAAACTTAGAATTTAACTTCAAAATGATATCGAACTTCGAATTTATGATCTTCATGATACTTTCATAAAGGGAAGAAAAATTTGAATAACATTTTTTGTTGGGACTCATAAACCAACCAATTGAATCTTGATTAGTACATGATTTTCAATAAACACACGTTTCAAATATTTCATAAAAGATTCTCTCTAATTGGACCATTTGTACACATTGAAATTTCGATTGATATTTTAATCGATTTGAGTAATAAAATGGTTGAACCATTCTCTCCAACTTAATGAATGCGAGTCAATTGTATATTTCATTACATTATTCAAAATTTCATTTTCTATCTGATTTGTTTGAATTCGATCCTTTAAATTGCAATTGGGCAGGTTCATAAAACATAATCTATTGAAATCATTTTTTGAATACCCAACATTTTTTTACTAAATTGATTCAAAGCAATTCAAAGCTTCAGTTCTATAATTGTTAATAGGAGTTCCAATCTCTAAGCAGTTTTTGGAATTGATTTGGCTCATTTATTCATCAATTATTTGATCTAAGTATTCATCTTGTTTATCAACAATATTGAGTAGGACCCATAAATATTGATTCTTCAATTTTTTCTCCGTCATCGAAGGTCTAATTTAATCTCAATGATCCATTCTTGTTGAGTTCATATAATGGATTCATTTGACAATCAAGATCAAATAAATTTTATCATGAACATAACTAGTATTATTTATTTATAAAGTGAATTGATCTATCATTTTGAGTACAAATTTTCATTTTTAATTGAAATTTTTTGTGCAATATATAGTTTTCTTTTCTTTGATCACAAAATGTAGAAGACAAATTCCAAGGTAAAGTCAAATTCCACTGTATATATTAAATATAGTCACAATGGTTCATATAACTTGTCTTTCTAAAAATATTAGATATGTGATATGATAAAATAGCACAATTCCAAAAAGGATTTTCAATTTCAAAATATATTTTGATCTTCCATAAATCAAATATCCTATCCATTATGATTTTGAATCCCTGAAATCTT
The DNA here is from genome assembly GCA_032191745.1 of Picea mariana. NCBI lineage: Eukaryota > Viridiplantae > Streptophyta > Pinopsida > Pinales > Pinaceae > Picea > Picea mariana. Next base: position 4,734 of record JASDQU011029292.1, read on the forward strand.
GGGAAAAACATCATGTTTCCTTTTCAATAACCTTTTGAATAAGTTGAAACCTAGTCACTAATCATGTGCTTAGGAGTAACAATATAGTAATTCCAAGGTACATGAAGATACATAAATAAACAATACCTTATTTGATCCAAATGGCATTGGAATACTTCTTCAAAATAAAAATAACTAAATAAGTAACTATTCACATGAATTGAAATTAAGTTTAGGTATGTAAATGAATTGGCATTAATTATCATGACAACAATCAATTATTAAAATACAAATTCAACCAATGCAAATTCAACACACATTTTTTACACACAAAATATGGGGAAATAAGAGAGATCTCAATTATTGCATAAATGATAATACAAATGCAGTATTTCCCAAATGATTTAGGTTACCCCCTAGCCCATGTAGGAGTTCCTCTTAGTTAATTTACCCTTTGGCCACGATCCTTCTAAACTATAAAAAACTTATGGATCTGAAAAATTATAGAATATGTTGATTGCTCAAAACCTAACTCTCAAGGAAAATGTATTTAGTAGGAAAAACTTATGAAAGGATGAAGGTCCTTTCCCTCTCCCCTTCACCTCCTATTATATGGGAGAAAAGTGTTTTTGGGAGAGATATTTTCTTGGAAATAGATAGAGTGGAGACTTGCAAGTACCATCATTATATTCACCCTTCTCTAATCCCAAACTTTTTTGTTTTTTTTGTAAGTGAGTTTTTGAGAGCCTATATTACTACAAGAGGATTATGATACAAAAAAGGGGAACTCCCTGGTCTGCCAATAAGGAAACCAGGCCAGAGGTTCTCGAGTTTCATTTTTTAAAATAAGCAAGGGGTATGACTAGACTGCCACCATGGGAAACTATCCCAGTCCTACCATATCGAGTTTTTGACAAGATAAGCACAACATAGATGAAAAGAGAAAAAAAAGAATAACATAAGCTGAGATTGACACAGCACTGACCCGACTGACTTGACAATAGACTAACTAGACACTAATCTAGGATAATGATATGTTTCTTTCCTTTATCCGCCTGGCCCTTGTTTTCCTCCTTTTGGGAGATTGTGCGAGTCTTTCTGATGTGTGTTGGCACTCCATTCCCGTCAGCTGGTGTGATTTCCATGTGATGGGCATAACGCAGGTAGAGGTGGAATTGGGATGCTAGCCACTCTGTTTTGGATATTTGGTCCTTTTCGACCTCAATTAGCAATTTGATAATGGTTTCCAGACTGCTGAGGTGCATCAAGACTTTGTTCAATAGTTTTGTGTCTTCTTTGTGGTTCTCTCGTTTGGTGTCCTCTCGTTTTGAGCTCACTTTGTCAATCAACATCTTTGTTTGCCATGCCATCTCCACCGTTTTGTGGTAGAGGGTTTCCCTGGGCTGCATGTCTCCTAGGTCAATTACCTAGTCTTCTTCCTGAGTCAGAGAAACCCATGTTTTTCCCTTGTGTTTCTCTTTGATTTCCTTTTCCAACTGCACAATGGTCACCTTTCCTCTCGGTGCAACCAGAGTGTGAAAGGTTCCCTCCATGTCTTTTGTTGCCTGCTCCATCCTTGAAACTCATCGGGGATTGTTCTGAGTTCCCTTCCCCAGGAGGTTTCTTTTGTTGTGCGCTTTTTTCATTCATACCATCCTGTCTGGCCTATGGAAACTCCTTTACAAAGTTATCAACCTATTCTCGTCTACAAAGGGGTTCCTCCTTTCCTTGCCCTTGTGTCGGTGGTTTCCCCTGTAGTTGTGCTCTTTCTGTCTGCATCTATTTCTTCTTTTTCTTCTCTTATTGAAATGTCCTTGCTACAGGCTTGTCCTTTCAATCATGGTCTGCTCATAGAGGTGAACCTTATCGTCCTTTTTCCCTGTCATGGTATGTATGATCATGATGACTTGACTGTTATCCATGTATAGGCCCTTGCCCTTGCTCGCTTGATATCCTACTATGCAAATCCCCGTATCTGGTCTTTCACGTGGTGGTTCGATACTGGTCAGTGTCAATCCCTCTTGCCTTACGTCATTCGTTGCCTGTTGTTTGTCGTCGATAATTTCCCACAGTATTTCCCCACAAATATTACTGTTGACATGACCTTGTTGTCGTACCCTCGCCTGTTGTATAATATGATCTTGCATTGTTATTGGTGGTTGTGTGTTGGGTAGTCATATCCTACCTGGGTCCTTCATGCCTTCCATTGGGCCTTTTGCAACCCTCCTCGATGTGACCCTCCTTGATTAAGTTGTTGTCATGATATTTTGTCGCTAGTTGGATGTAGTCCATTCTGAATTGTCCTTCTGGGATGTCGATCTAGGTAGTATCTAGTTCTGGTCCTTCCTTTCTGTTATCACTCCAAGAAACTCCTTAGGGTTGTAGCCTAAGAATGATTGGTAACTTAAGAATATAATGGTTTTTTTCTATTTATGAACTTGTGGATCAATGGGATAACTCAGTGACTAATGAGAAGAACAACTTATCAAGTATTCGAATAAACCAGTGCTTTTAGAAATCAATGATCAAATGGAGTAATTGGATAGGGTATGAAGAATACTAATCAAGATAACCAAATACATTGAATGCAAGGTCATACAAGATAGTAAGAAGTCTTTTAATTCGAATTTATGAGATTTATAAGAAGATGACAGTTCTTAAAAGATGAACTAAATTGAATTAAAATACAGGGTAATACAATATATGAATAAATCTGATATTGATGGCAAAAGGAAACTGTAATTCTATTAGAACATAAGAGCCTTAGTACAATAGTCCAAATGTATCTAGAATCCAACCAGTCATCTATCGTAATTCTGTAGATTTATAGCTTTACATCACAGTTATCGGATCCTAAAACAATGGATCTGATTTTCTAAAAATAGAAAGCAAACTTTATTTACAAGAAACTAGGAGTTGATCCTCAAAATGAGGTCAATCCCTATTTGATATTCCTCAAAATGTGGTTGAAAAGTTGACAATGTGTAGCCTAGCCTTCCAAGGCTCTTTGGTTTGATCTCTTGAAGATGAAATTTGAGTTGGATGATGTGTCTTCAAACCCCTGTTATTCTGCCTTTGAAAAAGATGCCAGATGTAGTTGAAAAACTTCTTTTTGACCTTATCCCTCAAAACTAGCCTTTGAATCAGACTTGATAATTCAACAACTGTCCATTTGAAGTGGTTTCAAACCATTCAAACTCAAAAAATCCTGATCTAGGCAAAAATTTGGTTATTCTAGCCATGACAGGCTTTCACCAGCTAATTTACCCAAAAATCCACTCCTTAGCTGGTGAAAAGCAGAGCTTTCACCAACTAACTAGCAAAATTCAAGACGAGTTAGCTGGTGAAAGCGCAGTTTTTTTTAAAATCAAATTTCTCAGTCATGGAGATCCAGTTTTACATGCTTGAATAGTCGATCGACATCTACAAATCCCAATATTTCCAATGGTGCTTTCAAATCTGCATTTGGAGCTCGGGAAGATAGTCAAATGTTCCCTGCAATATTAGGCATCATTCTTAAAAAAAAATGCCAGTGCATTTTTGATCGCTAACATCTGGCTCCAACTGGGATGGAGACCTCCCTGCGAGGTCTCCAAGAACCTGGCAAACCCTGTGCCTTTAGTATTGGGCATGGAGTCATTCAGCCTTTGTAATTTATCATTTGGTTTTGGAAATTCCATGTTGACTATTATAGAAATAGTACACTCATAAGGTGGATGACAAAGTACTCTAAAGCTTGCAATAGCTTTACGTTGTTTCTGAGATTGATCTTTTCAATCATCTCCAACAAATTGTTTGTGCCCTGTAGTTGTAGCTATGACTGCTTCATCAACAATAAACTCTAAAGTTCCAACCTTTTCATTTTTTACCATCATAAACTTGGAAAAGACTTCTGCGATTTCACTCTTAGAAGCTACAACCCTTAGCCCCTCTTATGTCTTGAGATTTATAGCTCTACAATACAGTTTTCAGATCCTAAAAGAATGGATCAGATATGCTAAATATAGAAAGTCAAAACTGATTTACAAAAGATAAGGAATGATCCTCAAAATGAGGTCAATTCCACATTTCATGGTCTTCAGATGATGTAGAATCCCTATGCAGTGCAGATAAGCCTTCCAAGGCTATTTGACAACTCTTGAGAAAGATGAAATTCAAATTTGCTAAGTTTAGAAAAAACCCTGATTTATTTCCCCCCAAAAAGGTGTCAAATAAAGTTAAAATCCTCCTCTAACTCTTTTGCATCAAAAATGGATCTTAGATTTGACACTATAATTCAATATGTATCTTTGGAAATAATTTTCAAGAGATTTGGTGGAGAAAAACTTTGATCTGGGCAAAAATACACCTTCGTTAGCCAGTCTCAGGTCTCACCAGTTATTTCGCCTTAAGATTTGCTAGTTAGCTGGTGAAAGCTCTGCCTTTCATCAGCTAACTGGTTATAATTTTTCCTTCTGTGCTGGTGAAAGTTTTGTTTTGAAAATGATCTTCAAATTTGAAAGAATTCATTTTTGTCTCAGCTTTATGATCTTTAAGGCTGATCCTTTGGGGCCTCCGAAAACGATGGGAACAAAAATTGACCATGGGGGAAACGCTAGTAGAGAAGCCATCCTCATTTTGTTTTGAATCATTAATGATATTTCCATGTTTGAGAATAACTACCACGCCATCATCCTCCATTTTTTGTGACTGTACTGATGGCAAATTGTATCATTATAAGTTAATGGACTACATTATTAAACACAGATGGTGCCATTCTGGTATATAGATTTTTCCATTCCTTAAATTGTATGAGTGGAGGAATTGTAATGCAGACCCTCCAGAAGGACATCGTAACATTGTGTCAAGCAATTATCCTACCTGGGGATTATGTAATTCCTTTGTGCTTTTATTTCAAATAAAATCTTGTTAAATTTCACCCACTTTGAGAAAGCTTGCTGATTATCTGGGTTGTTTCGCAAATAAGTTCTTAAAGTGATCGACGCTAGCTTCAACTCTTGTTGTAAAACATACATGAATCCTATGCACTGGAATCTTATTTAGCACTGGGTCTTCATAATTACCTTCATTCCTTGGTTATTGAAATAAGGCTATGATACAAAGGAAAAAACCATCTTTCGAAAACTGTATATGTGGAGTAAGGAGATAGAATAGAGATAACAACAAGAAGTGTAATGAACCAACACATAGGACTGGGGCCACAAGCTTCAGCAAGAACTTTGTATGTTGTTGTCGATATTGTAGATCCATATACAAAAAGAAACAAATACCAGAATGCAATACTTCCCCATATGCATAGATGTTGTATCCATGTGAAATAACCAATGGCCAGTGCTACTACAGTTATCTCAGGTGTATCCAATGTGATTAGTATTTTCTTCATCCCTTGTCTCAGCAAACTGCATGCAAATCCAATATTGATGGCAGTTTCCAATTTATCTCCAGTCAAAATCCAAATCTTAATATCAGCCTATTCTAGCTTGTCAATGCGCTGAGGAACCCCCTTCTATAGTTTGTCTCGGCATCAGTTGCACCAACAAGAATCAATTGCCTTTCAGTTTTATCTGTGACTGCATCCAAAAATTCGCTGTAAAGTTTTTTGGGGAACAAAAGGAAACCAAAAACCTGTACCCAACAACAGACAAAAACCATTCCAAGGACATGACCATATGCATCTTCTCCAGATAAGCAATTCACTTCAATTTGTAGTTGGCATGATTTGCATGATCGATCAGCCAAGCAAGAAATGCCATTACCTGTGCACGGTATTTTGGATGTTAGCACCTATATAACACATTCTGTAACACTGGCATCTGCAATCTTAAATGGGCAAACTTGGCCCTGCCAGAACCCAATGAAGTCACAATGTTGTCCATTTATTCAACAATTGAATAGTTTGGCATTCAAGGTTACAGTGCCATCCATTCCCATAATTTTGGTAGATAACCCAATCTTCTTAACACCTCTATGACATATAGCTCCTCATGGCTTGATTTTCATGCAATCTATTGTCTTTTTACTTGTCAAACTATCCAGAATGCAGCTATACTTCATCAAATCCACTGCATGCATATCTTCTGCTTGCGAAATCGGGCATATGGACTCGATGTTTGTATGCAGACTTATAACTGAATATCCAAAAAGGGATAATGCCATCTGCACAATCTCTGGCACACCTATCAGTTGTCTTCATTTTGCTCACAACACATATTTCCCCATCACTGGGATATTTGGATGTTTTTGGAGTTTATAAACGCCAGCCCTCTCATAATATATCAATGAGTTGTAATGTATATGGTATACTTGGCACTTAGTGCTAATTTTAACATCTATGAGATATTGAAGTTGGCATGATTTGCATGATCGATCAGCCAAGCAAGAAGCACCATTACCTTTCGAACTATCCAAAACGCAGCTATACTTCATCAAATCTGCTGCATGCACATCTTCTATCTGCAAAATCGGGCATCTGGACTCGATGTTTGTATGCAGACTTGTAACTGAATATCCAAAAAGGAAGAACACCATATGCACAATCTCTGGCACACCTGTCAGTTGTCTTCATTTTGCTCACAACAAATATGTCCCCATCATTGGGATATTTGGATGTTTTTTGGAGTTTATAAAGGCCAGCCCTCTCATAATATATCAATGAGTTTTAATGTTTATGGTATACTTGGCACTTAGCGCTGAGTTTTAACATCTAAACTCGACTTGATTGTCGATTTGTGTGACTTGGAGTTTGATGAGTGATGTGGCTAGATTCGGAGTTTGACTTGGTATATCAATATCTCATAGCTTGGTGCATTGGATACTAAGGCTTTGTTTAGTTCATACATTGAGTTATTGTGACATGTGAACACAAGATTTGGATTTAATATATATATGTTTCAATATGTAGTATATACACTGCAACAACAGGGGAATGACCCTCTCCATTCTTTGTTGGACGAAGACCACCAGGTACATTTGCAGCACCTGCCATGAGATTACCTGCAGCCAAATTCAACAAGCAGGCTCTGCGGCAATTTGCAGTTGATTTTCATGAAGCATGCCACCCACATCTTTCCTTTGGTGGTTCCATTGATTTCTTTTTATAACTTGGCCAGTAAAATTTGAGAGGTGCCTTTAAAAACGCTTTTACTTTCTCTGAGATTGTTGCTAAAAGAGTCTTTTAAAAAGGATGCCCTTCTATTGATAGATTTGTAGTCTTCAATTGACCTGGATGCTATATTAGTAGCTGCAGATGCAGCAATATCACCTAGAACATAAATTGATGTATGCATTTGGTTTGAAGCTTGATTTACATACCAAACTATTTGTATATAAATCAATCTTCATAGCTGGTTGTCAATATCATCAGTTTGCTCTGTTTATTCATGAAATCAACAATTGAAAAAGATATAATTGCTCGTATGAGGAGCTTATTCCTCTACCTTCTCCTACTGCTAAACAAACCTGAAATTTGGTCAGGTAAATGTAGATTTCCATAGTAGCCAAGAAAGCAATTGACTTGCAACTTTATGCAAAGTTATAGACAACCAGACTGTAGGATCTGAAACATAATCTTTAAAATCAAACATACAATCAAAAAATCTGACCTCAATGATGGAAACAACTGGAATTTTCTTACTGCAAAACATATTCATACGAGTGGCAATCGGATCTAAAAATTCATACCAAGCTGGGTGCTCAACATCTGACAAAGAAACATGCATCATAAATTGTTGATCTAATTTTTTCTGCTCTCTTTTACCATTACTGGTCTCAATGCTGAATACAAACTTATCATCCTCTATCAGAGAATCATATAAGAAGGATTGTTGATCTGAACATTTCAACTCATCTCCTTCCTCCTCATATCTACTGAGATCTTCTAGCCCCTGCAAACCAGAAAATTTAGAGCTGCCCTTGACATCTACTGCAGATTCAACACTTTCACTTGTTGATTTGTCAATCTGCTCATCACCTTTCAAGTCTTCATGTCTGCTATAATTTTCCTATGTCTGCAAATCTGAAAGCTGAGGGCTACTCGTAGTATTTTCCACAGATCTGAAATATGTTGATCTATTACTTTCTCCTTTTGATATATGCATTGGTTCTTCGACATTAATACGTCCAAAAGAGACATGTTGATTTTGATCAATATTCAAAACAACAGACACATTTGATATGATGTCATATATGTCACTATTATCCTTCAACACCTCTTGTCCTACATGGTAAATGTCTTCTTCAACAAATAAAGCTTTATGAAACGAAGAAAACTCTTCACAACATCCTTCAAAAAGATATTCAACTGGAAAATAATTTTTACAAAAGGAATTGAATGCTGAATGGAAATCTGTCAAAGAACTAACACTTGCATTAGGAAGAGATCGACACCATTCATGAGCAATTCCCTCTAATGAGAAAAACAAGAGATGGATCTGAACATCCTCATGTACAATTTCAAGTCGATGAATAAAATCATGAAAATCCAACAAGTGTTCAACTGGCACTTCCCATTCTTCTCCTCGAAATCTAGGAAGGTTGTGTTCCCATTCATCTCTGCAAGGAACTAGATTAGGGAAACCAACAATGTTTGAAAAATCACAGAATGCATACCTCTTAGATAAGATCTTGTTCATTTCATACCAGTGGGGTCACCAACGGATTTCAGAACAGTGGAGTTGCCACCGAATTCGTCCTTCATGGAGTCACCAGATAGATGATTACAACCATATAATGTCCAGAATTTGTCTATCATCAAAGTTGGATCTTGTCGTCTCCCAAGGAAGCTGAGCTTCAATCTCCTCTCCCCAACAACAACGCCAATTTGTTATCACTCCAAGAAACTCCTTAGGGTTGTAGGCTAAGAATGCTTGGTAACTTAAGAATATAATGGTTTTTTGTGTTTATGAAATTGTGGATCAATGGGATAACTCAGTGACTAATGATAAGTATTCGAATAAACCAGTTCTTTTAGAAATCAATGATCAGATGGAGTAATTGGACAAGGTATGAAGAATACTAATCAAGATAACCAAATACAATGAATGCAGGGTCATACAAGATAGTAAGAAGTCTTTTAATTCGAATTTATGAGCTTTATAAGAAGATGACAGTTCTTAAAACATGAACTAAATTGAATTAAAATATAGAGTAATACAGTATATGAATAAATCTGATATTGATGGCAAAAGGAAACTGTGATTCTATTAGAAGATAAGAGCCTTAGTACAATAGTCCAAATGTATCTAGAATCCAACCACTCATCTATCTTAATTCTGTAGCTTTATAGCTTTACATCACAGTTATCAGATCCTAAAACAATGGATCTGATTTTCTAAAAACAAAAAGAAAGTTGTATTTACAGGAAACTAGGAGTAGATCCTCAAAATGAGGTCAATCTCTATCTGATAATCCTCAAAATATGGTTGAAAAGTTGATGATGTGTAGCCTAGCCTTCCAAGGCTCTTTGGTTTGATCTCCTGAAGATGAAATTCGAGTTGGATGATGTGTCTTCAAACCCCTAATATTCTTCCTTTGAAAATGATGCCAGATGTAGTTGAAAAACTTATTTTTGACCTTATCCCTCAAAACTAGCCTTTGAATCAGACTTGATAATTCAACAACTGTCCATTTGAAGTGGTTTCAAACCATTCAAACTCAAAAAATCTCGATCTAGGCAAAAATTCAGTTATTTTGGCCGTGACAGGCTTTCACCAGCTAATTTACCCAAAAATCCGCTCCTTAGCTGGCAAAAAGAAGAGCTTTCACCGGCTAACTAGCAAAATTCAAGATGAGTTAGCTAGTGAAAGCGCAGATTTTTTTAAAATCAAATTTCTCAGTCATGGAGAGTCTGTTTTACATGCTTGAATAGTCGATCGACATCTAGAAATCCTAAGCTTTCCAATGGTTCTTTCAAATCTGCATTTGGAGCTCAGGAAGCTAGTCAAATGTTCCCTGCAATATTAGGCATCATTCTTAAAAAAAAATGCCAGTACATTTTTTATCACTAACACTTTCTAACCCCCTCATTGGCAATTCTGTCCACCAGGCCATTTGCTGACTTGCGTACCCAGTGCAACTCCATTGTGTTAATTGTTTGTAGATTCTCCTGGATTTTTTGTAGGGAGTGCGCCAAGTGCTAGTGTCTCTGTACCTTTCCCTCTCTAGTGCCATTTTGGAGTCTCTTCATCGTGTTGATGACCAGGGTGGAGTCACCTTCCACAATGGTGTTGGTCATTGTTTCGTGGCTTAGAATTTCCAGACCGAGTTCTAGGGCTCCAAATTTTGCTGCATTGTTGGTTGAGTTTCCCATAATCCCAACGTACAATAGGATTATGTTTCCATCACTATCTCTGATTATCCCTTCCATCCCTATCATTCCTAGGTTTTCTTTTTCCACCCCATCAAAATTTAACTTGAGGAACCATGCCGGAGGTGGTGTCCAGTTGCACTCTCCTAATTGAAGTTGTGGTGGCTTCCCTACCTGTGTGTTGTTGCCCCCATATTTTAGGTGAAATAATTCCAGGATTCAGGAGTCCTGGCTTGTGAGTTGCGCTTTTCTAGTCTTCCAGTTACGGCTCTGCACCATTTATCGTATTTGTGAGATTATTGCTTCCTTAAGTTTCCCTTCTGAAAGGATTTTGTTCCTGAAGATGTGTTGGTTCCTTTATTTCCACATTTTCCATATGATCATCCCTAGCATGAGATTCCAGCAGAGGTTCACCATTTCTTTTTTGCTGTAACTCTCATTCCATTTATTGATGGTTGTGCAGATGTTACCTCGAGTCTTATTGGACTGGCGACATATGCTTGCCACCCAATCCCAGATATCTTCTGTGTATTTACATTCATCTAAGAGATGATTCGTTGTTTCTTCCTTATATTGACATATGTGGCAATGTGATGGGCCTATGAAACCCCTTTTCCTTAGGTTTTCCCAGGTTAGAATTCGATTATGCAGAAATAGCCATTTGAATATTTTGATTTTTAGCCACTGGGGGCTGCCCCAAATCTTTCCCCATTGTTGCACTAGATCTTATTTTTCCTGGTCCATGATGTAGTTTTGTGCTTCATTTAAGTTGAATTCCCCACCATTTTTCCTACCCCATCTTAGTTGGTCCTCTTCTTCTGAGATTGCAATATTCCTTTTCCCCAATTCCTCCTCCACCTCTTTCATTATTGTTGCGATCCAATCTATGTTTTGTGGATTGAGTTTGTCCCAGATCCTCCATCTATCACGATTATTTTCTTGTTTCCAATAGTGACGAATTTTGAATTTTCCTTGCACAATCATTGCCTGTTGGAGTTCCTCCATGTCTAGATTTTCCATTTTGGGTTCATGTTGCCACGCGTCCTCCCAGAATCTGTCTATGTTACCATTCCTCACTTCCCAAAAGATATGTTTCTGGATCCAAGTTTTGTTGCACCAGGCTAGATTCCAGATGGTTGATCCCTCCCTTGTGCCCATAAAACAAAATTGATCCTGGTCATTGATGTCTGGGGCATACTTTTCCTTCCAGAGGGTTTTCCATGGTGTTGAATTTTCTTTGACCCATATCCACCAGAGTTTCACCCCGTAGGCTTCATTGGTTACCTGTGGGTCTTGTAACCCCAGCTCTCCTTTGCATTTAGGTTTTCAAACCTTCTACTAGGACACCAGGGCTCATTTTTTCTTTCTTTTCGCTCCTCTCCATAGGAAGTCCCTTTGGATGGCTCTTATTTTTGGAGTATTCCTTTGGGAGAAGGAAACACTGGAATCATATAGGTCGGAATTGCTTGCAGAACCGCTTTAGTCAGGATAAGTCTCCCCGCTAGGTTGAGGGATCTGTAAGTCTAGTTTTTCACCCTCTCCTGTATTTTTTTGATCACTCCTTCCCATGTTTCCATTTTGCATGTTTTTCCCATCAGGGGGATTCCCAAGTATTTCGTTGGGAGCATATTGTGTTCAAACCCCAAAATATTTTCCAGGTTTCTTTGAATTGTTGGGTTGGTGTTGAACAAATATATCATGGATTTTGAGTGATTGATCTCTGCTCCCAAGACTTCTCCAAACTCCTATAAGATTATTTTATAGGATTTTGTTTCCTTGATCATGGGTGTGCCATGGAGTAAGGTGTCATCAACGAACTGTTGGTGCATGGAGGTAGGGCAGTTTTCGAAAGGTTTGATGCCTGTTATTTCTCTTGTTGTAGTTTCTCTTTTTATGCTTCTATTCAATCCTTCTATGATTAGAATGAAAAGGAAAGGTGGTAGCGGGTCTCCTTGTATGATGCCTCTTGAAGGCCAGAAGGGTTTGGCTAGGGCTGCATTGATTAAAAGTGAGTAACTTGTCATAGAGACTATGCTGACAATCCAGTTGATCCGGTGTTGAACAAAGACAAAAGCTTCCAGAGTCTTGACCATATAGTGCCAGCTAATTTTTTCATAAGCCTTTTCTAGGTCAAGTTGGATTATCATCCCCCCTCTCCTTTAGATTTTCAATGTGTGTATCAGCTCATGGGCATGGATCATGTTGCCACAATTTTTCTCCCTTCTACAAAACCCGCCTGTTCCCGTGAAATTAGTGTGGGTAGGAGAGGTTTCATTCTATTGGCTATGAATTTGGATATTATCTTGTGAACCACATTGCATAACACTATGGCTCTGTAGCGGTCTGGGGTCCTTGCTTCATTTTCTTTGGGGACTAGAGTAATCATTGTGCCATTTAGCACTTTCAGAATTGAGGCCAAGCGTATGGAGTCTTCCACCACCCCATAAATGTCATGTTTGACCACTTCCCAGCAGGCGTTGAAAAATTCCACTGTGAAACCATCTAGACCTATGGCCTTTCCATGGGCATCTCCTAGACCACTTGGTCTATTTCCTCCTTAGTGATGTGTTTGTTTAGGTTGATATTTTGTTCCTCAGTAACTATCCTGGGGATGTGCTAACTTATCCTTTGTATGGCTTCCGTTCGGTCCTAGTTGGGTTCCTGGGCTATCTCATGGAAGTGGTTTACCAGCATGTTTTCAATCTCCTTTTTGTGAATTTCTCTCGATCCCATCCTGATCCCGAATTTTTAGGATTTTGTTGTGGGTTCTTCTAGCAACGATTTTTCTATGAAAAAACTTTGTGTTCCACTCCCATTCCTTTAGCCACCTAATTTTGGACTTTTGGAACCATAGAGTCTCTTCATGCTGGCATATTGCTTCCCATTCCTAGGTCATTTGTATCTCTTCCTTTTTATGATCCTCTGTATAGCCGTCATCTATGCATATTTCCTAGAGTTTCCTTATTCTGTCTTCAATATTTTTTTTCCTTGGTTTATGTTTCCAAATATTTCCTTGTTCCACTCCTTGAGTTTATGTTTGATGTACCTGAGTTTCTTATAGATATTGAACATCCTTGCCCCTTTCTCCAGTTGTTTCTCCCACCACCATTGGATGTTGTTCTCCTTGAAGGTGGGATGTTCGATCCAAAATTTATCGAATTTGAAGGGTCTATTCTTCAAAGTGGTTTGGAATTTTGCTTCTAGTTGGACTGGCCAGTGGTCTGAACCCCCCTAGGGAAGGATGTTGCAATCTAAAGTTAAACCCTGTAGAATGATGGACTCCGAAACTAGGAATTTGTCTAGCCTCTTCACTATCCGATGTTGATTTATCCATTTTTTGTTCCAGGTGAACTTTCCATTACTGGTTTTGATGTCCACCATCTCCACTGTGTCAATGGAAGCTGAAAAATCTTCTGCATCTCTATCCAATATCCTGGTGCTTCCTTTTTTTTCCAAAAGCGTCATGATGATCTTGAAGTCCCCCTCCAGGATCCATTAGAGGTTGTAGGAGAGGGATTTTATCTTTTCTAGGTCTAAGAGCATTCTTCTATTTTCTTCCAATATCTGGGGACCATACACATTAGTCCATAGAATCACCTACGTTTTACCTATGATTTGCATGTTAACCGAAAGTGTGTGTTTGGTGGCTTCGGGTGCTAGTAGATTCATCACTTGTGGGTTCCACAAAGTGACAATGCTACCTCCCATCTGCTATCCTTCGAAAACCAACATATTGTACTTGCTCCATTGTTTTTTGTTGATTGTTTCTATTCTATCTACAATACATTTTGTGTCTTGGATGAAACAAAGGTCTGACTTTTCCTTCCTCATTCCATTTTTAAGGATTTTTTTCTTTCGTGGGTTGTTTAGGCCTCTAATATTTCATGTTATAATCTTCATTTAAACATGTGGGGGAGAGTTGTGAAAGAGCTTCTTGATCTTACCTGAGTTTATCAGCAGAGCTCCTAGTTCCTGTAGGGCTACGATGTTTGATTTCATACATTTCTTCCTTCTCATATGCTTGGGTGAGACCTGTGGTTGTCCCTCTCCTGCTTTGAATCCTAGGTGTCCTATCTTCCCATGTGTGTGCTTGAGCCCTCTGGATTTTTCTTCCTCCCTTAGGAGGAATAGGTATTGGATACGATGTAGTTGCTCTGCTGGTACATTGTGTATGCCTTTCCTTTTCCATTGCTCCAGTATGTTCGGGAGATCTATGCCTTCCCTTTCCACAATATCTTTGAGATCAGGATCTTCTGTACATACCTCACTTGGTGTCATTTCTACATCTCCACCTACCTACTACATATGGGTGTTGGCATCTCTAGTTTCTCCATACATAGGAGTTGTTCTATTCCCATGTTCCATCTTATTGCTTGGACTGTTTGTGTTCTCATTTGGGGCTTGTTCCTTAGTTTCTTTGGATTTTTCTTTTTCCTTTCCTCCTTCTTCCCCCTTTTTGGTTTTTTCCTACCCTTCCATTTGAGTCCTCACTTCTGGGTTGCTTCCCGTTGGGGCTTTACTTGGTTTCTTGTTTTCTCTGTTTTTGTGGTTCGGCTTGATAAACCCATCCTCATCGTATTGTATTTTGGTGTTTTTCTCTTCTTATTTTTTATTGAGAGGGAATTCTCTGAATAGGTGTCCATGTTCATGGAATATTCTTCATATGAATGGGATCTTATCGTAGTCGATGCTTTGTATCCATTCCTCATCCCTGAATTACAAGATTATGGATTATGGGAGTGCCCCTAAAACATCCATCTTTATGTAGATTCTTGCATAGGAGGTATATCTCCCTTTTAGGTTTTCTTCTGATGTCTTCTCATATTTTCCAAGTTTGTTCCCGATTTATTCAAAGGTGGAGGGTATCCAGTAGTCTAGCGGTAGAGAGTAAAGCCTTAGCCAGATGGGTACATTTTTTAAAATTTCTTTCTCTGGGGAGAAGTTTTCCTTCCACGGTCGCATGTATAGTCCTTCTAAGGTGTGGAAGTATCCCCCCCCCTCAAATATTCTATCCCTATCCTCCAAGTTCATTTACACTATTTTGAATAAGCCTTTCAAACCCAGGTGAAGTTCCACTTCCCTACTTGGATTCCATTGGTATTTTATCCAGATGTGCAACCTTCTTTCTGTTGGCCACAAACCCATGAAATTGAAAATTAGTGCATGCATCTTCATATGGTCTTGGAAGAGTTGCATTTGTGGATCTTACAGTATCACCTTGGGTATCAGTGATGTTTTAGGTTTACACGGGTTGCACCCTTCTACCCCATTGGGGTTCGCTGTATCTTGCGCATCATTATGGGTTTCTTTGGATTCTTCCCCCATGTGATCTCATTTTTCCTGGTTGCTTTCCTGATTCTTTTTTGTTCCCCATCCCAGGGTGCTCATCACTAGTTCCTTGAAAAATCTACTTCGTGCGCCTTTCCCCCTATCCACCAATACCTGCTTTTATGAGGGGGTTCCATTACCGCCCCCTTTGGTAACCATGTTGTGCTTTGTTTTGTTTGCGACTGTCAAACCCTATCTTTTTGTTGCTCCCATCACTCCATTACAAGTTTCAATATCAGATATTAAGAGTTGAAACAAATGAGAAGTCCTCTAATCCCAAACATAACATCAAGAGTTTTTTTTATATTTTCCTAAATTTGAGAGGTGATTATGGTTTTTTAACATTTATGAGCTATCAATATTTTTATTATTGGTTTGATGAATGAAACCTACCATCGAGAACTCAACCAAGGTTTTTAGGGGAAAAATTATCTTCAAAAGTAACTTAATATTAGTTCAAGGTTTCATATGTGATAAGGGAAGGTGGTTTGGAAGAGGATAAATAGGTGTAATTGTCCTATGACCTAACTTTGTACAATGTGACTATATTTCTACAATAATAGATGCCATGTAATGTGTGATGTTAGTTGTAATACCCTAATTTTAACCCCTAACATGTATTAACTTAGATTACGTGCATGTTGTAAATATTCTAGTATGGATTCCTAGTCATGCATTATGTGAATATATGTATATGGACCATGCAGTAGGCTTGTAAACTCAAGTTATATAAAAATTAAAGTTGGTATATAATATAAAATGGTACAAGATGGATACATGGAACATGAAATGGGCTATGATTAATCCAGGTGGATATCAGTGGCCACCCACCTTTTCCAACTGGCTCAAAACAGTTGTTATTGGATAAATCCGTAAGTGCGGACATGAACTGATCTCCCTAGATCAACCTAAATCTAGAACAAAGCAAGACAGAATAATACTCTTTCCCTAGATTTTAACTATTGAATGTACTAGGAGGTAAGGACAAACAACATACCTTATGATCGATTCCTTTGGTCTTTGTTGCTCCTGCTTCGCTCCAGTGCTCTCTTACAGTCAAGACCAAAACAATACAAACCAACCGAAGTGAAGAAAGCACAATCTATTCAACAGTCAATCTATGTATATGATGAAGTAGTCATACAATAAAGTGGAACTAGATTTATGGGAAAGGGACATATTACTATATCATTTTGATAGAAAGTAAAGATTACAACCTGATCCTTGATGTTCCAAACTTCCTTTCGATGACCCTTAGCTCTGACACACACACTTTCTCATTTGCATGAAGAAAATCAACCAGCTTTGATAAAATTGCTGGAGTTTCCTAGCTGATGTAGCTTCAGTCCTTCATACAATCTTTCACTAATTCTCCAATGTCTCACTTAACCTTGTTTGCTTAACCTTTTCCATGAGAATTCACTCAATATATAGGAGAGAATGAATTGGTTACTTGGATAAGAATGATCCCAAAATATCAGGGAATCCAGTACTAGGATAACCATTCGAATGCCATCCTTCCTTCTAGAAGATTCCCTTCTATATGCTTCGAGAATTCATCTTTTTCCCTTCTTTAGAAAGAGTTCTCACCCTAGCAATACAACACAGTGTGAACTTCTCACACCCTGGCTTAAAGCAACCTGCGAGAATCATGCATTCCCGCGGGCAAATATACTAGCAACCTGCGAACAATCCTCAAAAATGTGATTTCTGGAAAGAGTTGAAGGTAACTTTTCTGAGGAAAAAGTTCTAATGAATATTCTAAATACACCATCATTAATACATCATCATGATGACCAAAATCATGGGTAACAAAAGTTTTCTAACAATTTTGGTAATATACTATTTTTAGCAGTTTTTCGGGTCCTGAAACTTCTGGAGCCGTTTTGAGGCCCTAAATGACGTTTTTTGGGAAAACAGGAAGAAAAATAGAAGTTCCTTCAATGTTTCCCCCAAAATGAATTTCCTCGATGATACCTTTCCAATGGGTTGTCATGTGCCTGAAACAGAGATCGCATGCAAAAATTACAACCTCGGGAAGTTGATGTACTAACTTACCCAAACAGGGCCCACATGACTTTTGGCGCTTCATCTCCTAGGGTTAGGTTTTTGGATGTCTAGGGTTTTTGGCATTCCTGTTATTGTAAAAAGGCCTTTATAGCCTCATTGTAATCATCTTCTTGCGAATGAGTGCAACCATCACATCTCTTCTCAGAGATAAACCGCTACCATTCTAGCAAGCTTGTTCTCCACTACATTTTATAGTTTCATCTTATTTCCTTATTGAATAGAAGACCAATGTTACTATATCTCTGTTATTTTGTGTTAAGCACCTGTTAATAATCTGTAGTCATTTTGTTCTGCTCATAAAATCTGGATCTGTGGTATCAAAGCGGTTTTCTCCTTGTCGTCGTAATGCATGTCCCCAATGAGGTCGAAGTACAAAGACTTGGGTCTCAAGCTTGTTTCTCTTGAGGAAAAAAGCTCTCGCATGCCCAAGCGACCCCTCATGGTAGGAGAAAATAAAGATGAAGGGACATGAGATCCTTTCAAAATGTTACTTGAGGAATCCCTCACGCAACAGAGGAATGAGATGATAGATAGTTTCGCACAAATCCTTTGGCGACTACCAATAGGCGACACATCTTCTTTGAGCATAGGAGTCGCCCCCTTCAAGGTACAAATAAACTTCTATATTCCTATATTTGAAGGTCAGATAGACCCAAATGTTGTAGACAAATGGTTGAATCTACTAGAAGGGTATTTTTCTGTCCATAACTTTTCTGATAGAGAAAAGTTTACTTTTGTGCTCCTTAAAGTCGTTCCCCATGTCAAAGATTGGTGGGAAACGTTCTATGAGAAAAAGGAAATAGAGGAACCCTCATTATTTACAGTCATGGCCACCTGGGAATCCTTCAAGGATGCTATTAAGAAACAATACTACCCTGTCAGAAGTTATGATGACTTGTATACCAAATGGACCACACTGTTGCAAGAAAGAGACCAACCAGTGCCAGATTTCAGAAATATCTTCCATACCTTGCCCACCAAGCTGGGTATCAAATATTCAGAGCGACATATGGTGCTCAAGTATCAAGGTGCTCTGCATAGATACATCTATACTGAAATGAAATTTCTAGACATCTCATCCTTGGACGTGGCCTACTGATATGCCATCAAAATCGAGCAGAAGCTCAAACAAAAGATGTGACAATTTGGGCCTGGGAACCACGGACAACAAAAGCCAAGAAAAGGTGGCCCCAACCCACAGAAAAAAGGAAATATCAAAGATGGATAGTATCACGAAAACCAGTCCAAGCCACAAGCAAAGAATGACACTGAAAAGACAAAGAAAGACACCGAGAAGTGGTGCAACTTCCATAAGAGCCCTTGGCATAACACTGTTGACTACCACTCAAAGCAGTCGCTGGTGGGAGAAGTGAAATCATTTGAATCAGATGCAGGTTTTGACTCTGAGTCAGAACCAAAAAGGGGAAGACAGATCATTGACGTGGAACCCAGTGCCACCGTTGTTATCACCAAGCTCTATCCCAGTGAACCAGATGAGGTAGAAGAAGGAGATCGCCTCTTCCATTCATAGATGTGGGTAAAGGGCACCCCACTGCACTTCATCATTGATAGTGGTAGCCAAAATAACCTCATATTAGCAAAGGTCATCAAGAAGTTGGCCCTGTCGACAACACCACAACCAAAACCCTACACCATTGGATGGCTCTTCCAAGGAAGCAATCTTCACATCAGCCAATAGTGTCGACTGTCGTATGACATCAAGCCCTTCAAAGATGAGGTATTGTGTGATTTTTCTCCTCTCTAAGTTTGTGATTTTGTTTTGGGCCAACCTTATTTATGGAAACGTCATGATTTATATGATTTTAGGTCTCGTAGTGTTATTATTACTTTGAACAGGAAATTGTATAGGATACCCGAGGCAGTCCCACCTAGTGTCATTTCCTTGATCTCTGCTAAGCAATGAAGGAAGGTCATATCTCATATGGGGAAGTTTGTCTTATTTGTGATTCACCCTCAGAATGAGCGAAAGATCATAGCCACATCCAGGGTCTCTGTGACCAACCTCGTGGAAGAATACACAGATATCTTCTCCTCACCTATCAGGGTACCTCTGCACTGTCAGGTCAAACACCCCATCAATCTGACCCCCGACGCAGCACCGCCCAATGGGCCAGTCTATTATCACTCTCTGTTAGAGAATGAGGAGATCAAGCGACAGATCCAAGAACTTCTCCACAAGGGGAACATCCATCCCATCTCATCACCTTGTGGGAGACCAATCGTGCTGGTATAGAAGAAAGATGGAACCTGGCGACTCTGCATTGATTACCTGGATATGAATAAAATCGAGGTTAGAAACCAGTACCCAATTCCCCGAATCGACGACCTCCTTGATCAACTCACGGGGGACAAATACTTCAGTAAGATTGATCTGAAGTCTAGCTACCACCAGGTCATGATAGAACAAATAGATGTATGGAAGACCACCTTCAATTCAAAGGAAGAAATTTTTGAATGGTTGGTCATGCCCTTTGGTTTGAAAAATGCTCCAACCACTTTCATGAGGATTATGGACGATATCCTATGACCATTCACCAATACTTGTATAGTGGTGTATCTAGATGACATTCTCATTTACAACAAGACTTGGGTCGAACACTTGCAGCATATTCAATAGGTTTTTCACACCCTGTGGCATCACAAGCTATATGCCAACTTGGAAAAATTCTCCTTCGGCATGGACAGGGTCCATTACTTGGGCTACATTGTTGATCAACATGGCATACATGTGGATCCATCCAAGATCCAAGTCACCCGTGGCTGGCCAAACCCAACCACATTTATTGAGATTTAGAGGTTCTTGGGCCTTGCCAATTTATACCATTGGTTCATGTTGGGATTCTCCCATATTACATGGGCCCTCAGCCAAATAACCAGGGGTGGTGGTAAAGAGAAATTTGCATGGGGCCAGTCCCAACAACAAGCATTCAATGATTTGAAATAGCGCTTGTGCTCATCCCTAGTACTTTCACTACCATACCTACAACAACCATTTGAGATTGAGACAGATGCTTCAGAGTTTGTTGTGGGCATTTTTCTCACTCAACACGACCACCTCGTGGCCTATCATAGTGAGACACTATCAGATGTTGTTCGTAAGTACCCTAATTACAACAAAGAAATGTACTCCATTGTGCAAGACTATTGTTAGTGGAGACATTACATTCTTGGGAAGGAGACAATCATCCACACTAATCATAAGCCACTGCAATTCATGCATACACAAGGAAAATTATAGAATGACCACCATCAAAAGCGGTCCACATTCTTGCAAAAATTCCACCTCAACATCAAGTATAAAACAAAAAGCACCAACTTCGTCACTGATTTCCTCAGCAGAATGCTAGTCGTAGAACTCACCACGATGCTAGACTCTTGTGGCCATGAGATCTCTGGATGGCCCCAACTCTATGAGACAAAATTGGAATTCACCACCACCTACCAAATGTTGGGTGCAAATGTAATTTTCGATAATTTCCATCTTCAGGATAGGTTGTTGTGTTGTCTAGGCCATATCTGTGTTCCATCAAGCGAGCAAGCAAAGCTGATATGGGAATCCCACTACATTCATGTGACATGACACTTCGACATCGAAAAGATAGTGGCAACGCTACAAACACATTTCTACTAGCCGAAACTTCGATAGGAGGTCAACAAGTATATCAAGTCCTGCACTAACTACGCTATTGACAAATTGAACACTAAGAAACATGGCCTGTACACCCCTTTTCCTACTCCTGATAGGCCATGGGAATCCATCTCAATGGACTACATGTCAAGCCTCCCATCCACCAAGCAGGGAAATGACTATTTTTTTATGGTTATTGATCGCTTTTCTAAGATGGCGATTATGGTTGCCTGTAAGAAGAGCATCAAAGTAGAGGCCACTGCCAATATCTTCTTTGAATGAGTCTGGGTACATTTTATAATCCCATAAACATTGTCTCATATCGAGATAGTTGATTTCTCAACACATTTTGGTCGAGCCTTTGGTCACTGTTGGACACCAAGCTTACCAAATCCATGGCCTTCCACCCGTAGACAGATCAACAAATTGAGGTAGTAAATCAAGTGATTGTGCATATCCTTCGCATGTATAATTCCAAGAACCATCTCACATGGGATGAGAGCCTTCCCTATGTCAAGCATAGCTACAATTGAGTCCTGCATAGCTCAACCGGACACAACCCCTTTCAGGTGGGGTTGGGATTCCAACCATTGGATCCCATAGATGTTTCACTTCCCCTTGTGGTCACCTCGACCGACTCATCTCTTGCTCCAATTGAAGCTGACAAAGCCACCTATTTCATTGAGCGGATCCAGAATATCTACCAACATGTTCAGGATATCCTACAGAAGTCTATTGACAAGTACAAGCAGTGCCATGATCAACATCGGGTGCCACATAAGTTTCAAGTGGGCAACAAAGTTTGGTTGCACTTGCAGAAAGAATGGCTTACAGAATCCCATTAGAATCTTCTCCCACTCTGTTATGGGCCATACACCATCACTAAGGCCATGGGGGATAATTATTTTGAGCTCAACATTCCTCCTTTCCTTGGCCTGCACCCAGTGTTCAATGTGGATCTCTTTCGCCCTTATTTCCCAGCATTATTGGACACATCAAAAGTAGCAGAACAATTGACACCATCAAATCTCAACCCCGAATACATATAATAGGAATCTAGTGATCATATTGTGGACACACAGATCAAGGGCACTCGACTGCAAAGGATTCAACTTTATCGATTCATCAAAGAAGGGCAGCTCCTGCACCAAGGCAAGTGATTAACCCGTTGCCAAATTCAACAGAAATGTCCTCATCTGATAGGGTAACTCAACACAATGGAGACCATTTCTTCCTAAGGAGGGAGGATTGATCCAGGCAGATATCGGTGCCCACCCACCTTTTCCAATTGGCTCAAAACAATTTTTTGGCAATTGTGGTAATTTACTATTTTTAACAGTTTTTTCGGGTCCTGAAACTTCTAGAGCCATTTTGAGGCCCTAAATGATGTTTTTTGGAAAATGGGGAGTAACATAGAAGTTCCTTCAATGTTTCCCCCAAAATGAATCTCCTCGGTGATACCTTTCCAACAGGCTGTCATGCGTCTGAAACAGAGATTGTATGCAAAAGTTATGACCCCAGGAGGTTGATGTACTAACTTATCCAAACGGGGCCCACATGACTTTTGGTGCTTCATCTCCTAGGGTTAGGTTCTTGGATGTCTAGGTTTTTTGGCATTCCTGTTTATTTTAAAAAGGCCTTCATAGCCTCATTGTAATCATATTCTTGTGAATGAGCACAACTGTCACATCTCTTCTCAGAGATAAGCCGCCACCATTCCAGCAAGCTTGTTTTCCGCTGGATTTTACAGTTTTATCTTATTTCCTTATTGAATAGAAGACCAATTTTAATGTATCTATGTTATTTTGTGTTAAGCACATGTTAATAATTTGTAGTCATTTCATTCTGCTCATACAATCCAGATCAATGATCCCTCTAGAGAGGAAAAGGAAAAAGGGCCTATGAGAAAATAAATTATCTATTGTTGAGTGTCAACCATAGAACTCATTTGTTTTTAGCATGTGCATTTCTTTTTACTTATTAGCCAATCATTTAATGCATGCAAGAGGTTGGTGGGAAAAGTATTTTCATATTGTTATGGAAGCATGGGTTGAGTATAACAATCATGTAAAGTGTAAGAGTCCTACATTTCCCTAGTCATAAGTAAGGTTATCTATCACTTCCTCCAACCCTCTCATTGTTTCTTTTCTCTAGATTTGATCCCATCACTCTCACATGCACTACATAGTTGAGGTGTGTTCTCCATTTCCAACTTTTTACTAATATGGAAAATAACCAAATTCAGCACCAAGTAGAGAAAAATTGTAGACTTGTGATGGAATATAGTTGTCTATAGGTAATCATAGAGGTTTGGAAAGATAGGAATTCAACACCAACTTTCCATTATCTACTCTTTTAATGCTTGAGAGCGAAGTGTTTATTTTGAGAAAAACTATTAGGTATCATACAACATATTTTTTCTCTTTCTTCCCATAGTGAAGAGTGCTAGAGGGAAGAATAGGTGAAAGGTACTATTGACTAGAGAAATATAACATTTTTTTTTGTTGTTTGGGGTAGTGGAAGGGAGTTCCTTGGATGTTGAAGGTTGAATGAGATTACTACAATTATATATGGTGAGAATATTCACTAAGCATGAGAGTATTTAGGTTGGGTTAAGTGAGATAGAAGCATGTAGCTCAATTCATTTGCTTGGTGGCCTCATATCCTAGCTTCATGGTCGTATATGTTTTGGATTCCTATGGTTGGGTGGAAAAATTCTCTCACAACTAGTTTCTTGGACTAATTTCTATTAAAATATAAGTTTCCTTTTATTATCTATGAAGATGAAAAACTTCAGTTAATTTCTAGGATAGAATTTTATATTTTATTCATGATGTATGCATTTATTTATGATTCTGTTCTTGACCATTTGGTTCTTTTCAAATTATGATATTCCATGTTAGTTATTCCATTTCATTCTTTTAAATTGCACTATGCATGCATTTATTTTCATTTTGGTCTTTTGTGGAGGTTTCCTTTTCTCGTATATAAGGGGAAATCGTTTATGAGGGATGGAATTTGAAATTCCAAATCATGGTTTCCCATCCTAAGGTTGGGAGAGATCGGTGGGGACGTCACATTAGTATGACAACAAAATACCAAAATACATTATCTAATTGTAACAAGAGAATGAGGCTTCAAGTACGTCAAGTATGAAGTCACTAGAAGCTTAAGGTAATAAGAACATATACAAAACACAAGTCAATATTAGTAACAACTCTCTTTCCCAATGTGGGCATACCCATGCTTAGGTGAAAAATAAGCATGGACACCAAATCTAGTACATCACAAATGAGTTTAATATATAAGAAATGGTAACATGGCCACAAACAATACATGGTGGATCCATGTAAAAAAATATGAGATCATGGCCATGACCCTTATATAGTAGATCCATGTTGATGCACGCGACCGTACCCTCGTCGCGCTCTCCTGCTCACAGGATCATTCAAATCCCTTTCTGCTTCTGAGCCAAAGCGGCTCTTAGATTCCTGTAGTGGAATCTCTGATGAAAACCTGACCCGATCCACAGGTCCTTTCTTTTCCTCATTCTCGGCTCCTGCACTTAGCCGTGGTTATCTCCGATCTCAATATCGGGGTTCGAGGTTTTGTAAATCCCGTTGTGACAAATCTCTGTTCTCGTGAATCCACGATCTCTAATGAGGGCTTGGCTCCTACACGCTATCCCTCCTAGCTAAGCTTCCACCATATGACCACTGCCCCGTGTCCATGGCCTTACCTCCTTCGCGACTTCGTGACTCGCTCTATCAAACACTTGGTTCTCCACCTTGTGACACCCGATGTGACGAAATGCGAGTTGACTTTTCAATGGTCCCTTATTTCACCGAGACTTCAAACCTTGCAACCTCACAACCTCGCAACCTCGCTGGTTGAACTGTCGAGTTCTCACCCTCCTATTTCGCGAATTCCCAAGATGCGAGAATTCAACGAAGTGTTGACTCCTATCTCCAAGCAACGTGTGTCCACCCATCGGCCGCACGATCCCACCTTATTCTCTGCCACACACCCACACGAATATCGGCTCCTTGGCACTTCGCGACTCACAAATCCTAACGCCAATATTTTGGGACTTCTCACGGCGAGGTCCCGAGGGCTTCATGCCACCTGTATTCCACTCGCCAACTCTGCTATGGCCCACACTATCCTCCAGCTGTCGAGATATCTCTTTCTCGCAATCTTGCGATCCCCGCATCCCAAATTCTCAGGTCTTTTCTCACGAGGTCCCGATACACAATCCTAGATGCAGATCCAACGGTCCTCCTACGATCTGGATCCAACGGTTATCTCCTTCTCGCTCCTCGCGTCCTCGTGACTTTGAATACCCAATGTTTGGGCCTTTACCCTACAAACTCACGAGTTCGCGAGATCTCTTCAATCTCTGCCACCTGTCGTCCTTAGATGGATGGCCACAATCCTCTCACGACTTCGTGACCTTGCACCTCGCGACTTTTAACACCAAATCCTCAGCTCTTCCACTCACGAGTTTTCGAGTTCGCAAGATCTCTCGCTCTCTACCACCTGTCCTCCTTAGATGGACAGCCACAATCCTCTTGCCACTTCGTGACCTTGCGCCTCGTGACTTTTAACACCCAATACTTGGGATTTAACCCTGCGAACTCCTGAGTTCATGAGATCTCTGGATCTCTGCCACCTGTCCTCCTCAAATGGATGGCTACAAATCTCTCGCTACTTCGCGACCTCATGACTTTGAACACCCAATACTTGGGCCTTCACTCTGCGAACTCCTGAGTTCGCGAGATCTCTCGATCTCTACCACCTGTCCTCCTCAGATGGAAGACCACTATCCTCTCTCCACTTCACTGCTCATGAAGTCGAATGATTTCCTCTTCCAACCTCCAATGCCCGAGTACCTGATGCGGGTAATCTCGTGACACACATCCACTCCCAAACGAACGGTCCAGATCCTTGTCGGGATTTCTCCCCTGCTGTTCATGAAGGCTCAACCTCCATGCAACTTCCTGCAGATCTGACGGCTGTCGGGTATCTACCCCAGATCTGATGACCTAGATCTGTTCTTCTTGTGTGCTCTCCTCCGGCTGCTCCTTGGACTTGAAAACCAACGGCCCAGATTCTATCGGCTAATCCAATGGTCAATTTTTCTCCTCCCGAGATTTGGCGCCCTTTTTTCTTGCACTTGGAAGAATTCCAATTTTCAAAGACCTCAACCTTTGCTTATTTCCTCTCAGCGAACTCCCGAATCTTGAGCTTCATGACTGCGCGTAAAAGCACTGTTCCTCCTGAGCTTTGGGAACATTGAACTCTCCAAAGGGTTCTTGGGTCTCTACAC
>JASDQU011029293.1:15533-27001 GCA_032191745.1 Picea mariana
TTGCTGGAGTGGGGTTGCGGTCTCAAGATTTCATATCTTGGCATACAGGGGTTCGGCATTTTGGGAATCCTGAAGACAAGGTATCGAAGAATTTCGACATTGGAAACCCCGAAGTTCTGAAAGAAGGACTGTGATCATAGAGGACACAGTTAGAAAGACTAAGATTTTGGTATTTCGACATTTCAGTATTCGAGAGATTGAAGGGCTAGAACTCTCGACATCTGGGTTTGTGAAATCATGAAACCCAAAATTCCTTTTTTGGCAAAGGGTCGCGATCATATCTGGGAGGCCATGTGGAAGGTCATTGTTGGTGGCCACATGGAGGTGAAAGCTCACACCCGATGCATGTTTGTGCAAGTGGGGTTTTCAAGGAAGGACCTATGGATCGAATTTGTTAAGGGTTTCTGAGTAAGAGCCCGAAGAGATATTTTGGCCCAGTGAAGGAAGAATGATCCTGTAGTAGACTCTGGCCCGAGGGTCAGGGATTTGCGTCAAGATATTTCATTGTTTGGTGACAGGACTTCCCCCAAGGAAAATATGAAAATGTATGAAGAAATATTTAATGGTATAACTTATCAAAGAAAACAAGTTAATCTTCCTCAAGGAGATCAACATGGTCCTCCCAAAGATCCTAGGAAATATAATCAACATATAAGACCAATTGTGGAGATTCCTCGAATTTAACCTTCAATGAATAGGCCATTAAATCTAAATCTATATGTAACTGGTTGGATGAGCAATGCTAAGGTGCCTTGTCCCATTGTTGAGTTGGAAAAGATTGTTTTTATAAGAGAGAAAATTAAGGAAGCTTTGGGGCTTGAGGTTATTTTGCAATCAATGCATTTTGTATATGAAAGTGAAGATTCCCCTATTATTATTCAAACAGTGAATCAAGAAGGAAGGAAGAATCATAGTCATCAACCCTTTTTCATATCTTTGGTGGTTTTTCAATTATTATTGTGTAACTATATTTTGGATTTAGGAACCTTTACCAATGTGATGTCTCTCAATCTGATGAATCAATTGGGACTCAAAACCATAAGACCATATAGAAATATATGTGCTATGGATTCAAGATAAGTAGAATCTTCTGGTTTGATCAAATATCTTCATGTGAGTTTAGCAATCTTTCATTATTTTTCTTTGACTATGGATGTGGTTATGTTTGACATTACAAATGCTTGGGAATGATTTTATCCCATAAGTGGCAGACTAATATCATAGGTGGAATATAAATGGACTTGTCTTATGATACTATTCCCACTTGTGATAATACTTATGTGACCTTTAACCATGAGAAAATGAGGAAGTATCATGTAGAAAACCACTCATATGTTAATTTTCTATGAATAATACTTAGGATTTTATACTATTTTTGCAACTAAGATATCACCCCAACAAGATGTCAACAATTATTGGGAAATAAAATTTGATGGACATAAGTCCAGAACAGGGTCTAGGGAAGGATTAATGTTTGTTTCCCTTAAGGGTGACACTTTGTGTTATGCCTTTCATTGATAATTTCAAGAAACAAACAACATAGTTGAGTATGAAGCCCTTTTCCTTGGATAGAATATGGATAAGTTAAAATGAATTAATAGTCTAAAAATCCAAGGTGACTCTCATTTGGTAATCATACAAGTAAAGAACCAATTTTTGTATAAGAATGAAAGATTGAAAAGATATAGGAATGTAGTGTTGGATGCCATGGAATGGTTTGATGATTTTACTTTAGAAGCGAAGAATAGAATGTTTAATGAGAAATATGATGCTTTAGTTGTGGCTTCTTCGACTCTTCAACCTTGCAAGGGGTTATTGGAAGGGAGGAAATTAGAGATCATTTTTATACCTTCTATGCCTGACAACGTTGAACATTGGCAAATTTTTTATGATAATGTGCAAATTATAAGATTCCTTAACATCCTTCAAGAGTTTTTTGAGAATGAGATTGATTGGAGAGAAGAATGACAAGAGTATCAAGATTAGTTGATAGATAACAAAATCCCCACTTATATTGTATCTTTGGAAGAAATGCTTGATATACATGGCATGTACAAGGAGAATAATGATATGGTCAAACATGATGAGTATGTGGAAGTTAATATTAGTTCTCCATAAAGTTTGAATATTGTGAAAATTAGTAGAGGAACTTCAAGTGAAGAAAGAAGGTAAATTGAGAATTTTGTCAGAGAATATAGAGATGTATTTTATTGGTCCTATGAGGATTTGAAATATTACAAAGGTGATACTATCTAGCATAATATACTTTTGAAGGAGGATTCTAATTCTTTCCGACAGAGGTTGATACAGATTAATCCGAAGTTGGCTCCCCTTATTCAGAAATAATTGCAGAAGTTGCTTGAAGCAAAGATAATTTCCCCTACAGGAAATTCAACTTCGTTATCCAACCTTACAATGATAAGGATAAGGAATGATGATATTAGACTATGTGTTGATTTCAAGAATATAAAGGTGTCATATGAAAATGATAATTGCCCATTTCCCAACATGGAGCATTGATTGCAAAGAATTACAGGGTCGACAACGATGTCATTTTTAGATGGTTTTTTAGGCTACAATCATTCATGGGTAAACAAATATTATGATGGTAAGGAAAAATAATGGTGAGATTAGACATGATAAGGAAAGATAATGTTGATATTATACTATGTATTAATTTCAGGAATCCAAATGTTTCATATGAAAAGGACAAGTATCCATTACGTAGCATGGAGAATTTATTGCAAAGAATTACAGTGTCAACAATGATTTAATTTTTAGATGGTTTTTCAGTCTACAATCAAGTGTGGTTAAAAAAGCATGATAGGCATAAGGTTTCATTTAGTACACCTTGGGGCACCTTTGAGTATTTGAGAATGTAGTACGGTTTGATTAATTCAGGTGCCACTTTTCAAAGAGCCATGAACTATGCAGTTAGAGATATTATGGGAAACATAATTGATATATATCAATATGATCTCACAATGTTCTCAAAAGAAATAATTTCTCACATTGGGCATCTTACGAAAGTGTTTGAAAGATGTCATAAGTCTAGAATGTCACTAAACTCAAAGAAGTCAATATTTGGGGTTCTTGAAGGAAACATTATTGGGAATATATCTTCAAAGGATGGGATAGAGGTTGACCCTTCAAACATGGAATAAAGGGAATGATGGTGGGAGATTCACGCAAACCGACTTCAAACATGGAATAAAGCCACATTATATTTTGTGGAAATATTCGGTGGGAAAAATCTCCCTAAAAATATCGACATCTTGATATTTAACCCTGTATTTGACCCAAAAATTCTCATACAAAAGTGTAAGAAAGAATGGAAAAAATAAGGATAGAGAGACAAAAGAGTTTGGCTTCATATGTTACCAAATACATTAGATGATATACCAAAAAAGGGTATAATATTGAAGAAGCATCAAGTCATACTTTTGATTGGAATGAAATAAAAGACAACTTCCTTAAATATTTTGAATTTAATCCCAAAGAGGCACTCCTGCAAGAGGCAACTAAGGAAATTAAAAATTTCTTGGGAAAACCAAATCCTGAAAAAATTCAAGAAAAAGGAAAAACTAAAGTCGATGAGGGATCAACATTGACTTGTAACCTAGTATCAACACACGTTATAAAAAAAACATAATAACTCATTGAGTTGAAATGGAAAACATAAGTTTTCCAGGTCAAAGCTTCTGATGGAAAAAATACCCCCCCCCAGAGTACAAAATTTTGTAAAAAAAATATACTCTATGACCAAGGAAGACATAGAAGAGAATGAACACAGAGAAAAATCCAATTTCCCTTCAAGTTACAATCAATTCATAGAAGGATAATTCCATTTAGATGAGTCAAAATCACATGAATGTATGGATGCATAAATAAATTCCAAATAATTTTACATCTCTATAGATGGGTGACCAACACTGACTAGAGTAGGTGACTATTGGTCCGAGAAGAAAACCATGGAAATAGTCGATCTACTAAAAGAATATCAGGACGTCTTTTCATGTGAATATAAATACCTCAAAGGACTCTTACAATATATGGGAGAGATGAAGATCAAACTCCTCCTTGGAGACAAACCTATCAAGAAACAGTCATACAAACTGGTGCACAAATACAAACCCATCTTTCAAAAAGAAATTGAATCAATGTTAATTGAAAATATTATATACCCAATTGACAATTCAGCATGGGAAAATATGATGGTCATGAAACCTAAGAAACACAACCCAAAAAATATGAGAATCTGTTTCGACTTTCAAGGATTAATCAAACTCACAATAACTGACCCATTTTCAACTCTTGTCGACGAAATTATCAATGAATTTGTGTTTCATTAATGTTACTTGTTCACTGATGGTTTCTTTGGATATAATCATGTACTAATATCAAAATAGAATCAATAAAAAACAACATTTGTCTCTAAGTTTGGATCCATTGCTTACAGAGTAATGCCTTTCTGTTTAAAAATTCCCTAATAGTATTTTCCAGAATAGTGGTTAAGGCATTCTAGGAGTACATCTACAAAAATTTGGCAGTACACTTTGATGACTAGAACATCTATAGTATCCTAAAATGCCATATACAATGGATAAGAATGATGTTGTAGATATGGAAGAAAATCCATTTATCTTCAAACATTAAAAAATCCATCTTTGCCACACCAATTGGTATATTGCTAGGCCACATTGTATGCAATGACAAAATTAAGGTATAAATGTCTAAGATAAAATTTATTCTCGATTTGAAACCACCATTAAACCAAAAAAAAATTAAAATATTCCTTGGGCACACATGATACTATCGAAAGTTTATTCATCACTACTCTGACATAACATTTCCAATCGATGAGCCACTGAAGAAAGAAGTTGAATTTTACTGGATCCAAGAATGCAACAAGTCCTTTGAGATATTAAAAATAAAGTTGGTAGAATAACCTATCTTAATATTCATGGATTGGTTGAATAAATTACACATGCATGTCGACGGATCCAACTTCTCCATTGACTCAGTTGTTTCCTATCCATATGATGATTTGATTGGCCATCCAAATGCATATGCCAGTCAGAAGTTAAATAAGGCAGAAGCAAATTATTCAACAATGGAATGTGAGGCCCTCACAATGATCTTTTCCCTACTAAAATTTAGGAACTACTTATTATCAAATACATTTATATTCTTTACAGACCACTAGGCATTGAAATACATTGTAAACAAACTTGTACACCAAGGGAAAATTTGTCGATGGATATTGCTATTTCAATAATTTGACTTTTAAGTAATAATCTAATGAAGGAAGAAAAATGTAGGGCCATATCACCTGTCCCGACTAGAGATAGGGGAATATCCGACCGACATTGAAGACGACTTCTAAGACTCAAACTTATTCAAAGTAGAAGTAGTCCCCAGGGACCTAGAAGATATTTCCAATATATTAGAAGAGGGGAAAGCACCAGATGATCTCCCAACTAATAAATGGAAAGTTATATCAATTAAAGTTGTACCATTCACCCTATTTAATGGTTACCTTGACAAGATAGGACTTGAAAATATTTTAAGGAGATGTGCACTAGAGAATGAAAGAGAAAAAATCATTACCAAGGAACACACAGGCCCAATAGGAGGTAAATTTCAGGCCAATACAACAACCAGGAAAATTTTATAAGCTGGTCTTTGGTGGCAAACAATATATAAATATTGTCGGGAGCAAATAAAGAAATGTGATAAGTGCCAATGGATAGGCCGACATCTATGGAAAAATGAGATTCCCTTACATTTTGTAAATCCCAATTTACCATTTGAAATATAGGATATTAATTTTGTCCGACTGTTCCTAAAAAGAGACAAAATAACAGGGACAAGATATATCATTACAACCGTTTAATACTTAACCAAATGGGTGGAAGAAAAACCTGTCAAGAATTGTAAAAAGGAAGTAGTTGTGAAAATTATCTATGAAAATATAATAACTTTTTTCAATTTCCTATGAAAATAATTAGTGACCAAGGAACATATTTTATCAATAGTACAATTGAACTACTGCTCAAGGAATTTATGTTTGACCATAAAAATACAACTACTTATCATCTACAGGCCAACAGCGCTGTCGAATCTTAGAATACATGGCCACATCTCTGTTTTCAGAAGAAATGAGAAAGAATAACATGGAAGGATCGACCAAAGATGAATTAGTGGTGAGAGGTCGAACGATTGACAGAGATAAAGAAAATTATTTGGTATAAATTCTAAGTTGAACACTAGATATAAATCCCATGTTCAGTCGATGGAACGATGTTGGAAATATGGTAAATATGGGCATTACAAAAGGGACTGCAAGTCGAAGGTAATGGAATTCAGTACAGGATATGATGAGAATCAGTCGACTAAGAGAAAGATGAATCCAAATAAGGGAGGTGATGTGTACTTGGTGTTGACTATTACAAAGTCAGATCAAGATGTTTGATTGGTCGACTTAGGAGCATCTTATTATATGACACCACATAGAGAATTCTTATGTCAATATTAACGATATGAAGGAGGATTTTTTTTCTTGGGGGATGACTCGAAAACCAAAATTGTCAGACGAGGAAGATTTCGAATAACACTGTGATATGGGAGGATTAGAACCCTTCCAGGTGTACTACACATTCCAACTTTTGCAAGAGACCTAATATCTATCAGCAAGATGAGTGATGTAGGGGTGCACACTCTATTTTAAAAGGATACATGCAATACAGTCAGAGGTGTGATGGTCTTAATGAAATGAGTTCATATTAGAACCCTATACACGTTGTTAGGGAATGTCGACTCAACTAGATACAACATAATCATTGTTCCAGAAGTCTACTGGATGCAACATCATTGTTGTTCCTAAATTGAGAGTCAACTATCAACAATACATGTTCAAATAATAGAAGTTAATTTTAATAAAGAAATGGAAAGAATAAAGGAATTATAAACCATAAAAAAAAATGGTTGGATAGGAGGGAGGATGACTAGAGGATGAAGAGAAGGGATATATGGTTGGAAAAGGTAGAATTAAACACTCATTTCTTCAATAATTATGTAAGTCATAGAAAGAGAGTAAACATAATCTAGGATACGAGGAGATATTATGGTAGAAGTCCAATATGTTTAATGAGATAGTAGTTATGGGAGTGTCATACTTTCAATTAATGCACTTAGAATATAATGGAGGTAATATAGATGATATATCGAATATTTGATTTTTTTTCTTATGTTTGTGTCAAAATAAGTGAATTAGATGTTAATGGGATACTTTTCAAAGGAGGATTTAAATACCTTTATATCTTTCTTCAAAAGGATAAAATACATAGGATATATGGATGACTAGTGGAATTTTGTATAGGGTTTTATGAATTACTAGAAGAAACTCTCTTAAGGGTGAAGGTAAGGAGAAAAGGGAAAGAAAATTAATATTTTGATGCTACATTTAAAACTCTAATCCCTAGAAAGGACAATTCAAGGATGTTTTATGAGTTTAGATCAATATCTTTTTCAAATGAGCATTTTGGGTTCCTAGCCAAAATTTAAATTCATGTTGTAATAGGGTCGACCTATTAGAGATTTCATACTATCAATTCCAAAAACCTCCCAGCTACGGTAATGAAACTAGGCCTATCAAATACATATGACAAGTCAAGTTATCCATATATCATATTGATTCTTCAACATATTGGTTTTAGTTTACCTATTGTGAAATGGATAATGGGTAATTTGACATAAATTTCATTTGTAGTTCTTAAATATAGGTTAGCATCCAATTTCTTCACTCCATCATGGGTATTGAGACAAGTATGCCTTCTCTCCCCTTTGTTGTTTCTTGTAATAGAAAAATGATTATGTTGGGAATTGTTAGAAGGAAAGAGAGTTGGGGTGATAACATGAGTATAGTTGGGAAGAGATCTATTTCTAACTCAGTTTTTGTTTAATTGTTATGTTTTATTGTTTATCAATGAATCATTGAGAGAAGATAAAATACTAAGAGAAATTATAGATCTATATTGACTAGCAATGGTTTTGGATGCAAATGTATTAAAATCAACAAATTTCATTTAGTGGAAATTTTAATGGAATTAGGACATGAAAGGGAGATGCTTCAATTTTTTCCATTTAAGAACTTTGAGTTTCAATCAAGCTTTAAATATCTGATCTTTCCTCTTAAAAAAATGGATATGGGAAAAAATATTGGGAATTATAGCTAATAGAGAAAATAGAAGAAAAATTGATCATTGGTGCAATATATGGTTATCTTTAAGATGTGAGTTGAGTTTTTTCAAATCAATTCTACAGGACATTCCCATGTTCTATAAGACTCTAGTGCATGTTTCTAAGGAAATGATGGAGAATAATAATAAGAATGTTTTTATATTCTTTTCGACATGGAAGAAAGATATTGAAGGGATTACTTTAGTTAAATGGGAATTAGTGGCTAAGGAAAAGGAGGAGGAAGGTTGGGGCCTAAAGACCATCCATTTGGGAAAAATTTAGTAGAAAAAAAATTATGGATAGTATTTACTCATGATAATCTATGGAAGAAAATATACCATGATTTATTGGATCAGGAGATGGAGGAATGTAACAAAGAATGAGTATACTCATTTGAAGACATTAGTACAAGCCTTTCCTTTGATAATAAACCCGTTTGTTTGGAAAGTGGGGTTATGGGAATAGGTAAGGGATTCTATTGAACCTTGGGTAATATGCACAAATGAGAATAAATTACTTGATACATTTTTAGAAAAAAAATAAAGAAAACGTGTTTTTACTCTTATTCAGATAGTAGGCTGGTAGGCTACAAACTTGTGGCAACAAGGGTGGATGGATGAAGGCAGACAAGTTGGGGATATAAGATGAGGATACAGAAATATGAAATAAATATATATATATATATATATATATATATATTGATAATATTCATAGAAGACACGCATTAATTAGAGAAGATGAAGACACGATGATTTTATCAAAGAATTAAACTTTCAAATAGTATTCTACAAAATTTAGTTATAAAGAAAAAAATTGTTTTGAGATAGATCACTTGGCTTGGTGGTGGTAGATTGTTTTATCAAATGAAGGAACTAATAAAAAATCACATATTTTTGTGGATGACAATTGAGAACGAGTCTTTAAATTGGGAAGTTATGAAAAGTAGTGATGCACAGGGGTAAAGAATTTTTATCCTATGTAGAGAGGATGAAGAAATGATAAATAATTTACTCATGATGTGTTCATATGCTAAGCATATCTGGTTAGAAATTAAAAAGATGATAGAGTAAAATGAGAGTGGAATGGAGATCCAATCGAATAATTATTGAAAAGTTGGATGAGTGAAAGAGAACTAAATGAGTGGTGGTCGCTACCATGCTTGATTATGTGGGATTGTGGTTTACATCATGTAATCATTTCCTAGTGGTATTATGTACATTCATACATCATAGCACTAATGCATTGGATCCCATTAGAAATTCATAGTTAAGTGCACTTAGGCTAGAGTAGTAATGGGATGGGTGAATGTCCGGGAAGTCCTAGTGTTTTACATGCCTATGGAATTTTATAAACTTAGTCCAATTTATCCCACATGCATCATGGGAGTTGTTCTCCTCTCACTCTCTCATATATAATTGAGGTGAATGAGGCCCTTTTAGAATGCAATGGAGTGTGATGTAAATCTTGTTGCGAATGAAGTGTAGACAACATCTCTTTCTTTTCAAAGATAAGGTATGCCATTATGCCAATTTTTGTTCTACAATGTTTCTTTCTCTCTTATTCATTGATAGAAGCTGGGTTTCACTGTATTTCTTTGTTCTCTTCTATACTTTTGTTTTTGTCTAATTTCTTTCTCAGCATAATCCATATCAGTGGTATCAGAGCAGTCTTCTTCTTATCATTTCTCAGAGTAGGTCCCTGACAAGGTTAGGGTATACAAAGTTGGGTCTTTAGCTAGTTTTGCTTGAGAACAATTTCTCTCGCTAGCCCAAGCGACATCCCATGGTGGAAGAAAAGAGAGATGAAAAACAAGAGATCATTTCAAGATTTTGCTCGAGGAAGACCTCGTGAAAAAAAGGAATGAGATGATGGGCAACTTCACTCCAATCCTTCGAAGACTACCAATGGTGGTGACCGAGGCATATTCAACAAGAATCCATTTCGCAAGTGTGACACCCTTCTGTTATCACTCTATAAATTCCCAGAGGTTGTTTAAAGGCAGAAGAAATTTACCAGAGGTAACCTTATCCAACCACTTCGAAACTGGGATCTAGCCCTACCCGTTTCAGAGAGGGATCTCTCTGTAAGTTTTAAATTTGTTTCCAAAATTCAGATCTTAGGCCAGTTAAAATAAATAGGACCGAGTTGTTTGTTTTATATAGAATGGATGAAATGTCATTTACGCATCCATTGGGCTATGGGGTCTGTTTTTTAAAGATTCACTTCGCAGGGTAGGAGAGTGAAACTATTGGATTCTTTAGAAATAAATTGATGGATGGCCGAAAAAGATGAGATTATCAATTAAAGTAAAGAAGCAATTAAGAATTTCTCTACTGTAACATCAGAGGATAAACATGTAGATATTTAAAATCTTAGAAACATAGTACACAAAGGTAAATTCTACAACTTTAACTCCTTTTAATCAATCAGATTAGAAAACAACATGACAACTAAGAAAGATAAACATTCCATGAAGAAAATAAAAACTTCACCAACAACCAACACGTAGGGATCCCGTGAAACGTCTCTTTGTATTACTGGAATATCTCTTGATAAAAATTACAGCTCTTACAACTTTCTAGGGCATAACGATCAACCCTCAATACTTCTAAGTTTGAAGTATTTATCATCAAAATTACAAATGACCCTGTCATTAATTATCAAGACGTGGCAGATTCCAAGTCTAACTAACTAGATAACAAGATAAAAAAATGTAGGAATTGATGATGATCTATCAGATTTCTCGTGTTGATTCTATTTAAGGTCATTGGTGATTCATTCATGTGACTTTGACTACTCTTTCTTGCTGACTTGGATTGGACACCTCATCTCTCACTCGATCAAATTGCACAACTCTTCCCATCTCAGCTGACTGGGAATGGTGACTTTGAGCAGTCTTCGGTAAGTTTCATCCATTTTAGTATATTTGGCAAAGTTCAGCTTGACTATGAAAATATATTTGATTTCATGCTGTATGCTGAGGTCTAGCTGCAAAGTCTCCAAGAAATCCTTGCATGTTATGATGCCCTGTATCCCTGAGAACTTATAAATTTCCTTCGCCACTGTAGTTATCTTCTACTTGTAGTTAGGAAGGGTCATCAACTTATCATTTAACACCATTAAACTAGGAAGACCTTTCATTTGTAGGGCATCGATCTTGCTAAAAAACTGTTGAACTCCGATGTCCATGTTCTGGACTTTCTCTTCCAGCTGCAACATCAATCCTC
>JASDQU011029294.1:0-16712 GCA_032191745.1 Picea mariana
TCCCCCCACCATTTCTAGCAAGTACCTCTTTATTTTTACGCAAGCTTGAAGAGGATCACATATGCTTGTTGATATAAGCTCATCCTTCGGATGAGTCCCTCGGAGTATTTTTAACGAACCCTAAGAAGGAGTGGTTCGGTCCCATTATGGGTCTGTCAATGTTTGTTTAACGAGTCCAGAGATAGCAAACTCGAAGGTTTTTCAAGATTATAGAGTTTGGAAAAACACTTAAAAGAGAACTCTCTCAGTTCCTTTTTCGTACAATAATCCAACGAGACCGAAAAAGGGTTAAACTATCGCTTGAAGGAGGCATACTTCAAATACTTTATCGAACGTGAAAATAGCAAGGTCGCTCGACAATCTTTTCCTGTTTAGAGAGTCTGAAAAGAGCTTAAAGATAACTCCAAGGGGGGTTCCTTTTTCGTGTGACCACAACGAGCCCAGAAAAGGGATAAAACGACGCTCGATCAGTTCTTATGTTTTTGGCAAGCGCAAGAACGGATAAAAAACGCTCAAGGTTTGATATCAAAACCAATAAAATCACACCACACCGTAGAAAAAATCGTACATGACCCTCCATATTCCATACCTCCAATGCACTTTACTCATTTCCTCATTATCAATTAGGGCGAAATCATGGCTAAATATAGAAAATCCACTTTTTACATAGTGAAAAAGTAATAAAAATGAATTTATAACATATTCACCATATCATTTACCATTTTTACCATTTGAGAGCAAAAACTCCCATTTTACCCTCTATCTTCATCGTCGATTTTCGGGAGCTTCGGGCCATCATTCCTCGATTCGTCTGTGGTGTTTTGGTAGGCTCTCCATCCTTTATTTTTTTATGGTTCAAATTCATAATTTTATTGGTTAATTTTCAAGTTTTTAGTTGAGTTTTCAAACCCTATGCGCATGGAAGGATTCCCGCAGGCTGCCCATACGGGGCCTGCGAGAATGCTCCATTCTCGCAAGCATCCCTAAGGCAGAGTGCAAGAAGTTCGCACTGTGTGCCATAGGTCACCTACGAACAGTTCAGAGTTCAAAAAAGTTTGTAATGTTTAGCTAATAAAAAATGTTTATTCCATGAAAAAGAGTTTTAACCATCTTCATATGTTCCCTATGCAGGTTTATAACCATCATAATGGTGCTCAAATGGAGAGAACGGGAACACAAGGAAGACAATACAAACGCCGAGAATCACCCTCAAACCATTGCTGCTCTAAGAGATTGCAGTCTCTTGAAGTATTTCCGCATACCGGGCATGAGAGACCAAGTTCGATTGCTAGAACACTTAGTCCGTATGTGGGATCCGGATCAACAGGTTTTTAATGTCGGAGCTCACACATTGTCTATCGACATTGAAGACATCTATTTCTTGACTGGGCTATCCAGGCGAGGGTCCTATGTCAGCTTGACTGGTAACCGAAGGGGTGGTCTAAAAATGAGCGAGTATTTCCGAGAGTACTGTGTGCCTGAGGCTGAACGTCAGAAAGGGAAGGTGGCCATTTGGGGAGTGACTGATATAACTCTCCGTACCATTCTATTCACTATCGCGCGGATGGAAAGAAGTGCTTCCCCACATATGGATCTGCAGAGCTATTTTCAGTATGCCATCGAGTGTACTGAGCCCCGGGTCTTCAACTGGGCTGACGCAGTTTTACGCAATCTTAAGAAACAACTGACCAAATGCAGGCGTGGATATCTAAAACAGTTTGGGTATGGATCTCTTTTAGTGTCCTTCTTCTGTGAGAGGGCCCCGGTATTTAGGATTCAGGCTGAGTGGCAATTTCCAGGTCCG
The DNA here is from genome assembly GCA_032191745.1 of Picea mariana. Classification (NCBI taxonomy): domain Eukaryota; kingdom Viridiplantae; phylum Streptophyta; class Pinopsida; order Pinales; family Pinaceae; genus Picea; species Picea mariana. The sequence continues at coordinate 1,805 of JASDQU011029294.1, forward strand.
AGGGACCCAAGGATGCTACGATGGTGCCGACTCATGGCTAGACATGTGGCAGGACCGATCGTCAAGTATGACGATCTCTTCTTTGACTATCTTCAAGGCCAGGTGTTGATGATAGAGGATTATGCATACGTTGGCTTGGATTTCCACGGTGATCCTGACCTTGCACTTCCTGAGGATGCACAGTGGGGAAACCTCGGTAAGAAGCACATCAATTTTATATTTTAAAATGTTTTTGTATTTTTTAACATATTTGAATGTTTTGGTTTTATATATTTATCTGAAGACTAACACCAAATTTTTGTTGATAACACAGATGTTGGGGCATATAGACCTGTTGGTAGTTCTCCTTTCCAGCGTCGAGGAGAGGCAGCAGTAGCAGTTCCACAGTACACCGAGGACTATCTAACAGTGGAGCAGAACTTAGAGGGTTTGATGGCCGATGTTCTAGAGATGACTCTGGAGGAGATACCCCGACGCGACCAGCGTCATACTGTGGGGGTCTCTGCCTCTATGGGTCATCTACTCCGCAAAGTTGCCAGGACATTAGTGTGCTATCGTGAACATCATTAGTGATGTCATTTTGTAGAAGCCATGGGATTCAATTTTGATATTTTTGTCTTCGGACACATTTTGTAAAAACAAACTTTGAGCGTTATATATATACACGGTTTCTACCGGCTTTTTACATTGTGTACATTTTAATGTGTTTGATTCATAAATTATTCAAATGTCTGTCTAATACATAATTAGCCAAAGCATCAGTTAATGTATTAAGACTTCTTAGAATGTGTTGATATTCAATATGATCAAAATGTTGTTCCAAGAGACGAATCCGCAAATATACCCTTAATAAAGTAGGACTTTGAATAGAGTAGACATTACTTAGCTGTAGCACTACCAGCTGCGAGTCAAGTCGCACAACCAAATGATGAATTCCAAGAGAGATATCATCAACCAATAACTCAATAATGGCGCTATACTCTGTGATGTTGTTGGTTGCTCGGCCAAGACATACACCTCGTAAAGATATAAGTTTGTTTGTTGGGGCATAGATTGCCCACGCAGCGGAAGCTAGGTTCCGAGTACTACGGCTAGCACCGTTGGCGAAGCCAATATGAGGTAGCGAATACTCTGACATCTGGCAATCAAACACAACGTCACGTAAGGGCAGAGACCAGATAATGTCAAAAGCAAAACTAAAGTAGCACACACACGCAGTATGATACATAAAATACAAGCACTCATGCACAAATAACTTATGCATAGTACTTCTTTAAGTACAACCCATTTCTGGGTTCACTCAAAGGCACACCATCATAATCAACTAGCTCATATGCTCCTCTTTCCAAAACTTTGCTAACAATGTAAGGCCCACACCACATTGGTTCGAATTTCCCAGCTCCTAAGACATCTTTATCTTGTTCATATAAAAGAACAATATCTCCTTTAGAGAAGACACGAGGTTTGTCATGCTTGTCATACTGTGCCTTAACGCATTTCTTCTGGGCTTCTATTACAAGAGTAGCGTCACAGTGAGTCTCGTCTAATCGCACCAAATACAACAGACGTTCCTCTTCGGCAGAAGTATTAGATAAGAGCTCTACAACTAGCTTCAAAGAAGGTATTTCACATTCTATCGGCATAATGGCTTCCATGCCATAAACTAAATGAAAAGGTGTAAATCCCATAGCAGACTTAACAGACGTTTGATATGCCCACAATGCCGAAAATAACATCATGTGCCAGCTAGTTTTATGGATTCCTATCATCCGTCAAATCATAGTTATAAGAACCTTATTAATGGCTTCGACCTGGCCATTGGCCTGTGGATAATAGGGTGTTGAGCTATCATGACGAAGGCCCAACTTCTCGGTAAGTTCAGACATCATATAATTTTGAAAATGACTACCGTGATCAGTAACGATAGCCTGAGGAACACCAAAATGAGTGATGACATGGTTGAAAAGAAATAACGCTGCAATCTTCCAGTATTGTCGAATGTCGGCATCGCCTCGGCCCACTTTGTGAAATAATCAACAGCTACAATAATGTAACCATGACCCCCGACCGAGTGAGGGTGACATGTCATGAAATCAATGCCCCATTTTGCAAAAGGACCTACTGAGACTACAGGATGAAGGGGAGCAGGATGCGACCGAATCTTCTGATTATAGATCTGGTAGGCGTGACACTTCTGAACTGCAATAATGCAATCATTGAACAAAGAAGGCCAAAAGTATCCTGCACGTAAAATCTTTTGAGCAGTAGCATACCCAAACATATGACCACCACATGCTCCAGAATGGCAGTCATTCAAATCTTTCTCAGCTTTGTCAAACGTCAAACAACGCTGAAAGACCGAGTCAATGCCTCGACGGTAAAGAGTATCGCCAAGGATAATATAATGACGTGCTTGATAACGGACGCGACGTCGTTCATTACTGGACAAAGCAGGCCAGAAAGTTTGAGTTTGGAGATATATAATGATATCTCCGTACCAAATATCGTCGGTGCTGATAAGAAAAAGTGATTCGTTAGGTAACGAATCAACTGCTACGTGTTCCATGGAAGAGTGGAGAAAATCACAAATTAACTCAGGAAAAACTAAGGATTTCTTCGACATGGCACGATCAAATTCCAAATTGAACTCCTGGAGAATGACAATCCACTTGGAGTACTTGCCCCCCAACAATTGACGTGTAGTTTTTCTACTCATGGGGTTACAATGTGAAATCACTGTAGTTTTTCTGGAGAGAATATAATGACGAAAACTTTGAACTTCTTGAATAGCAGCCAAAGCCAGCTTCTCAACATGTTGGTACTGGATTTCCGTTGATGATAGACTTCTACTCAGGTAATAGACAACATGTTCATCGTGGTTATCATCCTCTTGAACAAGGACCATGCCGATAGTATACTCGGAAGAAGCCAGATAAAGAAAGTAATCTCGATTATAATCAGGAGGGAAAAGAAGAGGAGCTTTTGTGAGGGACAACTTTAAAGCTTCAAAAGCGTTGTTGGCAATATTATCCCAGAAAAAATATGAATCTTTCTTTAAAAGACGGGTGAAACCTCGGGTAATCTCGGCGTAATTCTAGATGAAACGATGAAGAAAGTTTGCTTTCCCCTACAAACTTTGTAACTGACACAGTGAAGAAGGAGGAGGGAGATTAAGTATTGCCTCAACCTTGATAGGATCTACCCGGATCCCCTGACATGAAACAATAAAACTGTGGAGACAGTCGGATTATACGCAAAAGACACATTTGTGAGGATTTAAATGAATGCGATAGAACTGACAACGAACGAAAATTGCTCAGAGGTGAGTAGGGTGATCGACTCGACATACAAAATGAGCCAACAAATCGTCCAAATAAGGTTGAACGATATGCTTGATATCGTGAAATGCATAAGACATAGCATCTTGGAACGTTGCACCTGCGTTCTTCAGACCGAAGGGGAGTTTTCTGTAGGTGAAAGTACCCCAAGGACAAATAAAAGCCATTTTATGTTGGTCCTCAGGATCGATATTGATTTGATTATAGCCGGAAAATCCATCCATGAGGGAAAAGATTTCACTACCGGCACAGTCATCGATGATCTGGTCAATGAAAGGGGTTGGAAAATTGTCCTTTGGACAAGCTTTGTTGATATCCCGATAATCAACACAAACGCATATACTACCACCTTTCTTATCAATCGGTACTGGATTAGAAACCCATTCTGTCAATGCTACAGGATAAATAAAACCGGCTTTAAGAAGTTTTTCAACTTCAAGTTTAATGGATGCCTCTTTACGTGGATGGACAGGACGGAGGCGCTGCCGGACTGGTTTAGCCCCGGGGTATGTCTTAATCTCATGAACAACGATAGTAGGGTCAATACCCGGCATCTCTTCATAACTCCATGCAAAAATATCACGGAATTCTTTAAACAAGGAAGTATAAGTGATAATTTCTTGGGGAGAGCACGAAGCTCCAATATGAACGTTCTTGATTATCCCAGGTTTAATTGAAATATCAATGGGCATCGTGGGAGAAATATTGCTGAGGTTCCCTTCCATAAACACATCATGTGTAGATCCGGGAACGGTCTTTAGGACCACAACGGTCGACGGAGTCGAAATCCGCTGGTAATTCTCGAGAGTGTGTTGTTCCAGAAACATGATGGAACGATGATGTCCATCATCCCAAGGGTTGTCATCCAAGACAGACATAATCATCTCGTCGGTGGGAAAAATGACACGGAAAGGATCAGGAAACAACTAATCACAAGAAGCAGTAGTAGGGGTTGTCGATTGAATGGATTGATAAGCGGACTCAACCGGACTTAACGGCATGACGTTGCCGAAACGAACATGATCTCTAAGATCAGGGACTATCCAAGGGTCAGCAAACACAGGGAGTTCATGAGGCATAGTAGAGATCATATTAATAGAAGCAATAAATAGGCGTGGAATATCGGGTGGTGGTGGTATAAGGAAAGTACCCATTAACGACGAATCTTTTAAAAGACCAACTCCAACATTCTTGTAACCCGGTGGGGTTTTAGCTATGAATGGCACGTTGCCAATGTGAGTATCAACATTAAAAAAGGCAAGTTGATCGACCGTAACCACTTTTCCCTAGTGAGGAAATTGTACGACACGGAAAAGGGTTGACACAACAGCACGCATAGAATCGACCCAGCTACGACCAAGTAGAAGATTATAATCTAGGGGGGTATCAAAAACTTCCACTTCCACTTGGACGGTCTTACCTTCCAGAGTGACAGGCAACGATGGTAGAACACCATAAGGCTTAAAACCCGAGCCGTTGAAGGCTCTTAAAGTGTTTTGGGATTCGTTTAAAGAAGGAGAGCCAATGGCTTTCCAACAAGTAAAAGACATTACACACGTAGAGGCACCCTCATCAATAATAGTCCGACAAATGCTCTTATTGGCGACAACAACTTGTATTTGAAATGAAAGCTGTGGGGGTAACCTTGGAATATGATCTTCCAAGTTAAAGACTATCAGATTTGTATCTGTTGGATCAATGCCACATATATCTTTCAACAGCGCCCTTCGTTGTGCAGGACAAGACTGAAGGACTTCCAGGGCCGACATCGCTGAGGGTGCTTGGGCCAGATCTTCGAAAATACTATAGTTCTGGGCTGCTCGAGCATGAGGATTGAATGCCAACTTCTTAACGACACCTTTCGGGGGTGGTCGTATAACTGTATCAAGGTTCGGTCGTTCGAGATGAAGAGGACCGTTTGTGGGTGGATTCGGTGGAGAGGGCTGTACCAGATCAGGAGGTAATTCGTTATCCTTCTCCTTAGAAGGAGTATAGTCTTTAGCTCTAGTGGTAAGTGCAACATTGTCTTTCCTGGAATCACCGGTGCACATCAAAACATAAGATGATGTAGAAGTAGAGGGTTGGTCATGGATGACCAATGAAGCCTGTTGTTGAGACAGAAAAGGTTGAGACAAAACAACCGGCGTAGAGGGTTTCGGTGTTCCTTGAAGGAACTTGTTGACCTCGGCACGTCTCGGACAATATTTCGTGTAGTGATCATAACCAAAGATAAGGAAAGGGTAGCGTGGTTTGCGCTTATCCCGGTCATCAACATGAGGGAATTTGGTTTGCTCATTCGGATTATTATTTTTACCCTCCTTATTCTTGCCTCTCCCTTTCTTAGATTTGTTCTTACCAGTCGGCGTAGATTGAACTGCGTTCACTTCAGAGGTTTTATCGGCGGGAGGAGCAGGAGACGAAGCATTTTGAACATTAGCAGAATTAGATTTCGGGGTTGTAGTTGAAACAGAATGTGAGTGGCTATGAGTGGAACCAATCACACCATCAGCTGCATGCGAGGCAGCGGGAGTAGCAGGAGTGATGGAAGTACCAGGACGAGGTAGATCAGGTAGTAAATCATACAAAGTTCCCGTTTGCAAATAAACGAGATCAAGATATTGAGCACGACTAATAGCCTGCTCTTCTGTGACAACACCACCCATAGCAATGTCTTTACCAATTTTGTTTACAAAAGATTTTGTAAACCATTACGCCAGTAACTGATCGGGAAGCTCAAGTTTAATGAGACGTCTCCTCCGTCGCCACTCATGGATATGATCATATATATGAGTGCTCGAGCTTTGTTTAAAGGAGGTTAAAATCTTAGTTTCGGTATCGTAACGGATCCGTAACTGGTAATGTGTTAGAAAGTCCATTGCAAGGGTGTTGAAATTCGAAAAGAAACCTCGTGGTAATTCAATGTACCACTTCGCAGTAGCATCTGTAAGAGTTCGTTGAAAAAGACGCAGTCAAATGGAGTCATCCATCAACGAGTTGGACGAACACCACAAATGGAAAGTCATGACATGATTATTTGGGTCCTCTCCCACCTTCCCATCGAATTTTGGAATATCCGATGGGAGCTTTGTAGGAATAGCAGGCCATTGGGGAGAGTGACGAATAGGATCATTAAGAATCCTAGACAAATCTAGCAAATCCAAAGTAGCAAGAAAAGGCAACTGCCGATTCACTTGTGGATACTGGTGACTTTGGGGTGGAAGCCCTGTCGGTAAACCAGTAGGACCGTATGCAGTTTTCCCCTAGAGGGAAGACCCTGGCTGGTTCTGTGGTGGCTGAATAGGATAGTAACCCCAAGGATTTTGACCTTGAGTCTGAGTAGGGACTTGAGGTTGAGTAGTCTGACCCGAAACCCAAATAGGATTATTCACACCCAGATATGGTTGGCCTATAGCAGGGACAGCTTGCTTCCCCCCAGCATTTTGAGGAAAATTTTGCATAAGTTGATTCCAATACTGGGCCAATGCAGGAGGTATGTTTGGTCCTAAAGGTGAGGTTGGTCCCCCTATCAAAGGGACAGTTCCACCCGGAAGTTGTGTGCCAACTGCAGGTTGTGTAGTCATTGTATTCTGTCCAGAAAAAGGATAAGGAAAAGGAACTGTATTACCCTGTCCACCAACAGGAATCTGCAAGTTTGGTGCAACAGTCGGAATAGTGCCACTAGGATTAGGATTTCTAGTAGGAAACTGAGGGAGCATCAGAATGAAACCGGGAATAGGATGCCCAGGAAACAGAGGACCACTAAGAGAACCGACTGGGGTTTGCGGAGGTGTTGGATGAGAAATATTCAACAAAGGATTCAACGCATGGTAACCAGGGAGTAAAATTGGGTTAGCCTCAGGCATTCATTGGGTATTGATAGGAGGAAGAGTAGTCACAGTAATTCCGGTTTGGACACTCATAGTATTCGCAAGATAGGCCATCTCGGGAGGAAGAACAAAACGATAAGTAGTAGTCTCAGGTGTAGTTTCTGTCTCGGGAGACACTGGAGGGTTGATTTCGTAAACAGGGGATGACTCTGTACCGAAAAGAACTCGATGAAAATTACCGGACCAAAAAGGATCTTGGCCCACTACACCGTGAGAAGGCCCAACAGTTGATTTAGAAGATGTAACAACAGTTTCTTTAGAAGAATTAACTCGTCCAACAGGTCGTTCACCACAATGAATGCGATAGTCCTCTATAGTATTGGTAATTCAAAAATCACCTAGAGGATCAGTGCGTTGTACTCGTGGAGGTGGTGTAGAAACATCTTGGACGTCACTTATGTCCACGTGTGATAGAGTAACAAGGGGAATTTCACCCTGACGAGGAGATTCCTCAGGGGTACCCTCAGGTGTTGCAGTATCTGAAGGTTGTGAAGCTTCCGGATGTTCCGGGGACAAACCTTGCATCCTACATGAACGTCGTGGGGGAGAAATTGTAAACAAGTAACAAACTCCCCAACGAAAATCCTATGGTCAACTTCGAGAAACAATCAGCACACACTAGTAAACAAAATCTAGAAGCAATCACCAAGCAAACAATACCTTCTAATATCAAAGCCACTAGTTGGTGATGAAATCCAACATCGCAACAACGAGATGAGAAGGGGCCGGGCTAAGGTGGAAAAGTTACGTTGACGACCTGCTTAATAGACTTACACCCTGGTGCAAGCTCCCACACATAATTGTGGGTATACCCTCCAAAGAGCCCGAGTGAGTTTGATCAACGTCAATTCCAGGTACCGTGAAGACTTTCCCCTCCACAGTCACCTTGGGTAAGAACCTAGAGAGATAAGCAACTAAAGTCACCACAAACAATAGTACATCCTGGGAAAACATTCGTCAGTCCGATCCACACGCAAAGGCAGGGTATCTAGTCCGAAATCAACTCAAAGGCTTCCACTCATAATTGTGGGTATACCTCGGAGTGACCCCCATAATACGTGCAATCTCTACACCGATGTCAACAAAGCAGGGTTAGTATGCCAACACCAATGCGACCTAATGCTTGACCCTTATGTTAGAAGTGCTTCCCAGGACAATATGTTGCCAATGGAATTTGACACTCCCTAACTCAAGATTCTATTGTTTGTTTTTGAGCTTTTGGAGAGTGTATCTCTCTTCCTACTCCAAATCACTAGCCTAGCTAAATGTTGGTGTAAAAGAGCCCTAAAAAAGTGTTACTAGATCAATTTTAATATTACGCAATGTTTTTAAAAGATGTTGTTTACTCAAAGATAACGGAAGTGAAACTCATGATATGTGACTCTAACCCAAATAATGCAAGGATATGGTGAAAAATAACTCGTTTCATTCCATGAATCCTAGTTATGGGAGAGAGAAAGTTTTCCAAATCAATTTCAATACTACAATGCAAACGCAATGCTCAATTTCCTTTTAGATGCCAATGCAAACAATCATGTATCAATGAGCAATTTCTATATGTCTTTTTCAAGTACTTTCAATAAACTCTAAAAAGTTGATTTTCAATGTTTTCACAAAAGACAAAAACAAAATTTTGAAAGAAAACTTGTGGTTCACTTTCCAAGAAGAACTCTGATTAATAAGAAAATAAAATCAAACCTTCAATAATCAAACAATTACAACCCAACCAAAACTTTCAACGAAAGTAAAAACAAAAGCAAACCAAGGAGTTCCTCAATGCAAATGAAAAATGTCCTTTCAAACCAACAAGCAAACGAGAAACACCAAACGCTTAACTCTCAACCAATCCCTAGTTCTCAGCCAGTCGAATACACTCAACTCCAGAAATCACAGAGAATGGAAATGCCACAAAGGGCCAAGAAATGAAAGTCAAGCTATAAAGGCAAGCAAAAACCTAGAAACCCTAGATCAGTTCCAGCAAGCAGACTAAAGCAAAAGATATGTAAGTCATTGATTCAGTAAGCCAAAGAGGTGTAAATCAACAGATATGAGCAATTGACAGAGTCAAAACTTGAATTCAAAAATTTCAAAAAATATGTTCGCGGGCCAGTGTGGAACACAGTGCGAGAAGCTAGTGTTCTCGCAGACCACTTTGATGCAACATGCAAACTATTCGCACTGAAATATATATGCAGAGTGTGGACTTTCAAGGTTCTCGCAGGCTGTCAATGGACACAGTGTGAGAATCCCTGAAACTAATGAAAATTTTGAAAGAGCAAGCAAAATTCAAACTGGCTTATAGACCCAGAAGGTCTCTCAGGGTATTTTGAGGACTAAGAGACTGACAAATCAAAATAAAAATGCAAACAGAGCAAATGGCCACAGAAAATTCAAGAACCATAAAGAAAAAAGGGAATAGATCCCCAGTGGAGTCACCAATTTTATTTCATAATAAATCCGTAGGTGCGGACACTAACCGATCTCCCTAGATCCACCTGGATCTAGAACAAATCATGACAGAATAATACACTTTCCCTAGATCTAACCTATTGAATGAACTAAGAGATAAAAGGTCATGGGCATACCTTATGAATGCTTTCCTTTAGTCTCTGTTGTTCCAAGCTTTTGTTCCATTGCTCTTGCGCCGTTCCAATTACAACAACACAAACCAATCGGGGCAAAGGCAGATTAATATATTCAATGGGTAGTCTATACATATGATCAAGGAATTATGTAATTAAATGACATCATCTTTATGGGAAAGGGACATATTACTGTATTGTATTAATTGAAAGTGAAACTTACAACCTGAGCCTTGATGCCATAGGTCTCCTTTCGATGGCTCCTTAGTTCTGACACACACACTTGCTCATGCATGAAGAAAATCAACCACTTGTGATTTTTGTTGTCTTTTGCTGCTGTAGCATCAATCCTCCATACAGTCTTGCACTAATTCTATAATCAATCTCTAGCTAGCTTGTTGTTTGTTTTCTTAACCCTTTCCATGAGCAATCTCCTCAATATATAGGAGAAGATAGATTAGTTACTTAGATAGGGAATGATCCCAAGATATCTGGAATGCCAGCACCTGAATAACCATTCGAAAGCCAACTCACCCCTTCTAGAAGGTTCAAGATCTTTATCTTTTTCCCCTTTAAGAACATGTTCACACCCTAGCAATGAGTACAGTGCGAGAAGTTCGCACCCCATCTTAAGGTAGCCTGCGAGAATCAGTCATTCTCGCAGGTGAATATATAAGTAGATTGCGAACATCCTTCAAAAGTGTGAGTTCTGGAAGAAGACAAATGTAACTTTTCCTCAGGAAAATGTCCTTAGTGAAGAGCTTGATTTCCTATCATCATAACATCATCATAACATCATCACGATGACCAAAATTGCGGATAACAGAAATCTTAATAAAATTTGATAACCTTAAGAAAACTTAATAACTCAACCTTGGATCTAAATTTCTAAATACTTGTGGGTTTACTAATTAAGAGTGGTTGATCTTCATCCTTGATACTTGTTCTTAACTTTATAAATCTTTTTCTTGATTATTGATGATGATGATCTTGATTCTTTGATCTTTTTCCATATGATGCTTTAATCTTTTTATATCCTACACAAACACAAATAAATAAGTGGTTAACTTGTTGTTATATTTTAGCATTCTTTAAATTGTAAATCTTGTACCTAATATTTGTTTGATCAAGTTATTCTTTTGTAAGTAATATTGTAATCTATTTGTAACGAACAACCCTTTAAATTAGTTGAACCCTTGCCCAATCTTAGGAACTAGTCTTAGTTTCCCTAAGAAAGGTCTTTCTTAACATACTAACCCTTGCATCTTGCATTGTTGCTTGTGCATCCAAGGATTAGAAACCCCTAAACCTTGTAAATAATTGAAATCAACTCCTAGAACTTAACTCTAAAATTAATTTAAAAACTAGGGACAACCCCCCTTGGTTTCCCTAGGAGTGAGCCTAGATGAAAGAGGTTCAAGTCAAGGTGACAGTGTGGGCTTTGAACCTAGGCATTGTGCCTCCAAGGACGCACTAAGTGAGTCAGACTTAGGTCTCGTTTACAAGTGTGTATTAGGATGGAAACAATTAGAATTTCAAGAAAATGAGTAGGATGGAGGCATAATTTTGCCTCATCAAAAAAGAGACTCACCATAAAGGTTGAGTTTGTCCACTTATTAATGCAATCCTCAAATAAAATCTATACAATAAAATATAGGAAGTTATAGACCAACATTATAAAAATCATTTTTTGTATTAGGTATCATCAACCATGCACATGGTCGTCCACCTTAGAGATCATCCATCGTGCTCCATCCATCTCATCCATCTTTTTCCCTACACCCTTCTTCACATTCAATGACAACATGACAAATGGACCAGGAGATGAGGTGGTAGCCTAGGCTAACTAATATGTGGCATTCCTCACATCCAATGATGATGTGACACATGGACCAAGTGATGAGGTGGAAACCATGTATAAATAACAAGTGGCATTCTTCACATCCAATGAAAACATGACATGTGGACCAAGTGGTAACCAGAGCTAACTAATACACCCATATTCACCCCTTAATCCTTCTTCACATCTAATGAGAACTTGACATAGGGACTAGATGATGAGGTGTCAAAAAGGATAGTTGAAATTGCATTCTTCACATCCAATGGTGGCATGACACATTGACCAAGTGATGAGGTGGTAAATTAAGGTAACTGACAAGTAGCATTCTTCACATCCATCGACAACATGATGCATCCAATATAGTCATCAATTCTATCATCCTTCATATGGATTCTTCCTCACTTGATGGATCCAAAAATTCATCTAGAGCCTTGAAATTATTCTTCTTTATCCAAATTTCTTAAAATTTATATGGATTCATTAACATATTAGTTTTTTCTTGTCAAATATGAATACATATTGTTTTCTTTTCTTCCAGGTTTTATTTGAGGATTTTTTCACAAAAGTGCATCCTTCCCTTTTCTTGTTCCCAATATAGGTAAAACAAAACCTTCTTAATATTTTCCTTATACTCCATGTCGATCACCTCGACCTATTCTTATTTCACCATAGCCACCTCTTCTTATATAGTTACCAACTCCTCTTCACCCTGTGCAACCTAATTCTTATCTATTGTTTGTATGTGATGCATTGTCTAATATTTTGGTTGGTTTCTTTCATTGTCCTAACATTAAAATGTATTATGGGTATTATCTTGACAAATGCAACACATTGTTTTCTTGGTATTCGTTAGATTGTGGGGACCATCTCAAGAGAGACCATCAATGGGCATAGGGATAGAGACCATCTTATTTAGAGAACACTAAAATGTACACGATTTGTACAACTCAACAAAAAATTAATATGGTGGAAAATACAGAATTCTATAACTTTACCATAACTTAAATATTTTTTTTTACATGTTCTATACAGATGAATTATTTGCATGAGGTGATTATTATAGTCCTTTATTTTCAAGGACTAAAAAGAGGAGAGGATGTATTTGAATCATGTTTTCTTAAAAAGAGGAGAGGACGGATTTTTTAATCGTGTTTTCTTTTGGTCCAATGAAGGGGGGCATGGATAGGAATCTAGATCATGTAAATGAATGTTGCATCTTACTTTGAAATCCTTATGTGACATTCCTCTTATGAAACAAGGATTTGTATCATTTTTTCTTTATTACATTGTTATTTTCAGTGTTTTACGCACAACATATATTCACAACATGCGGGTTCATAATTAAAAACCCCCCTTTATGAATGAATTACGTGATAAGTTCTTGGTCAACAAGGTGAAGCCCCGTAATCCTTATGAGGATTCAAGATATGTATGGTGGTATCTATAATCATAATAGTTTACTATGTTAGAAATGATAGCATTTGATTCAATGTTGTATAGGTGTACTAAGTGAACTATGACATTTGCATGGTATTTTTACAATTTGGGTCATTTTGTAGTACTACACACATAGTAATTTATCAAGAAATTATTTCTTTTCTTAAAACATGTTTCTCCTTCCCATAGATAGTTTTCATCGAAGTTTAATTTCTTGCATTTCATTTTCCTCTTGCATGGATTAAAGAGTTGATTCAAAACACCATCAGTTTCACGACCACTCCTTTGAGTAACAACAACCTAAAATAAAGCGCTAATTAAAATTTATCTAGAAACTTTTCTGGGGCTCTTCAAACTCATCTTAGCTTAGGTGTAGAGCTTTGGAATAGGATTGTGAGAATAACTTTCCAAAGATGCTAAAAAAACATAAATCCTTGAGTTAGGGAGTGAAATCCAGTTGCTATATCCCTGACTTTGGGAAGCCCTTCTAACACAAGGGTCAATCACGAGGTCGCATTGGGCCCCCCAGAGTAATCAACCCTTCTTTGTTAGTCTTGGTGTCGATTGTCGACTACCCCCCCTCTGCTTTGGTATAGTAGGTAGTACCATAGAGGCCATAATATTTTAGACTTCCTACACAAGGTGACAGCACAGGGAAGGTCGTGTTGTACCTGGTATCGACGTTGGCTAGACTCACTCAGACTCCTTGGAGGGTTTCCCACTGCTCAGTGACGTAACTTGAACCAGGGTGTTAGTTCATTAAGCATGTTTTCAACGTAACTTTCCCACCCTCTGAACTCGACCTCTTCGCACATCGATTCTGTGATGTTGGATTCCATCACCAACTAGCGCTTCTTTGTGAGAAGGTTTGTTTGCATGCCTGACTCCTAGATTAATTAGCGTGTTTTGTTTTCTCTCCTTAGTTGGCCTTAGGATTGATTTTTTATCTAATGGCATCAGTTTCAGGTTAATTCCTCATTTCATCAATACAAAATATGGATACAATTAAAATAAAAGGTAATAAAGAGGTAACAAATTGCTCATACCTAACTTACGTCTTATAATTTTCCAACATTGTTCTTTACACTTAGTGCAACAAACACCAAATGGAATGGTTTACACAAGGTCAATGGAGAATGTTATTGGAAAGTTCAAAATATTATCATAAACCCACATCTCACATATTTGTACATGCACCATAGATTCACAACCTTTCATAAAAAGGTCCGGGAGAAATGCCTCCATGCAAAATTGTCCACATCAGAATTGTCCATGTCCTTGTTGGAAATATATAAAATTCCCTTGAAGATATTCTAGTCCTTGTCCTTCTTAAAAAGGATGATCCCATTCTGGAATTAGTGGTCAAAGACTACTTTTATCCCCCCTCTATTTGGTAAATGTTACTTCTTATACTAGCCTTCCCCTACAATGGGGAGTGTTGTGTCCCTTTTCTTGAAAATAAGTGAGGTTCCTCCTCTTTCTACAAACATTCTCCCAACCTCTTGGATAGTAATACATGTAGCCTCAAAACTAATGTTTAGGGAAACTAGAATCCAATCATGAACTGGGAGTGAACTAGGAGTGAGGGGTGCTCTAGCTAAAATCCTATGCCAGGAATCCAACAAAAACAACGGTTCCTCAATCCCCACTCAGGGCATAAAAGACTAAAGGAGAAAAATTTTTGAGTTCCATGAGATGATGCAAGCTTGTTTAGGCATGGACTAGGTGACCAAATTATCCATCCTCTCCCAAGGCATGGTTTCGTAAATTGGTCGCTAAATCAAAATGTTGCATTGCTTCTTACTGATCAAAGCACTAGTGATC
>JASDQU011029294.1:21183-42861 GCA_032191745.1 Picea mariana
TTGAACAAAACTAATATTTGTATAGTTCTACTCTTGTATTGAACAAAACTAATATTTGTATAGTTCTACTCTGGGCTTTCCTTAGACATATTGCCAACTAAAGAACCCAATATTTGCAACACACCAACTGATGGTTGGATTTCTTACTCCATAGCATTGACCCTCATCTTCAATGGACATTTCTTATAATAATTCTAATTTGGACAAATCCAACAAACAACAACCTTACTACTGTTTTTTTCTTAGATCCATATGATAAATTTATCATGTCCTTAATGTTATCACATTAATATGTCCTTAATATGTCCAAAATCAAGAAGGATATCACATTAAATTAGGTGGTTGACCACTAATATTGGTAATTGCACCCTAGTCTAATTGTGCATCCAAAACTAAAGATATAAAAATTTTATTTAGAACTTTGAATATAGAAAAAAAAGTTTATAATTTAGAACTAAGATGATGATGGACTACTAACTAACAACATGTGCACATGCAATTGAAGGTACAACCAAATAGGTACTTGTCATATATTTCTTCATCGAGTGAGGAAAGCTCAAGAAAAATAGAGGCCGAAAATGCGACTGCATCTAGTAGATATGATAAGTAAACAAGGACCAGAGGTGAAAAAGTTAGAATAAAATTGTGTAGACTCATTAAATGTTTTCTTGTTGAAGGAGGATCATGCTCTTATGATGTTGAGAGCATAGGAGACATAGAGGTTCCACTCAGGTATAAGAATCTAGTGAAACAATGGGTACCTGAGAAACTACCTCCTATAGATGTTGACTTCATTGTCAACAATAGGACATATCACATTGCGCCATCCTCCCTGTATGGCTTGGAACTATTTTCCATGGATGGAATAATTGTAAAATACAATAGAGTAACTGAATTGATGGACTATGTCAGACCGTGCTACAATTATAACGATTGGATGTGGTTGGTTCGGTACATGTGAAGTATGCAGATATATGCACTCGCCGCAAATTATATACAACTAATAAACAAGGATAAAAATAAGGGAGTGACTATCTATATTGATGGAAGGCCTAAAGCTTCCGAAAATATCACAGGGTTTATAAACAACACACGACCCGAGATAACAAAAAAACAACTGAATTTCATATATGAGGGACGTGAAGAGAATCGGGTAGTCCTGTGCACAATAAAAAATATAGATCCCAGGGAAGAGTTATTAGTGGATTACCATTTGAATCAAATAGAAAATTTGACTAATAGTGTGCAGGTTCTTATGCAACACCTCTTTAAGAAACCTCTACTTATTGCATTATATTTTTTTATTCTATTTAGCATTGTTGTAAATATTATCTTTAACATTATTTTTTTGTTATCATTAACATTTTTTTAAATATTTGGGGGTTCTAACTATAGTATAATGTGGCTGGATGATCGTGGAAAAGGGCTAGCTGCAGAACATGTAAATGATTATCAATTTCCACTTTCATTTTACGTTATTTTTATTATTTTCTTATACAATTTTATTGAAATAACATTGTTCTTGTTGAAATTATATGTAGTCAGCATGGCACATTGATCATGATTCCACCGATGAGGAGGGGTTTTATTCATCCACTGATCCGATGGTCTTAATAAAAAAAAAGATCATTAAAGATAACAAGGAAATTGCTAGCTTCTTAGATCGTCTAGATCAAACTCCTGATGTCAAAGAAAATATCAAGCTCCTTATGTCACAACTTAACACATATAAGGTAATAGCCATAATTTAAAGTGTTTTTTTTTAATGTACTCATATGTTCAATTATGGTACTTTATTCTTTAACTTTTACATTATCTCACAAAAAAACATTTTCTTTTTTATAAAGACATTTTTGGAGTCTATTCAACCCGATGTTGGTAGTAGTGATGCTATAGAGACACTACAGAGTCCTGATGCAGGCGGTCATATAGCCACTAGAGTACTATTTACTTCTCCATCTTCCACACCTAATTTAGATAGGAGCCATGACACACATTGCCAGACATCCACACCTCGATCAGAGTCTAGATATGGTGGCAGAGATGAGGCTCATGGTGATGTGGTTGAGATGGTTGCATTTCCTAAAGCTAGATGTGTGACAAGCATGGGGACCCTTCCGTGCACATTTTTGGTCGACAATAATGGACTTCCATTAAAACAATCAAGACTCCCAGGTAGTTTAAATTCATATTTTAATCATTTAATGTTGTCCTTCTCATACAGAAATCATCTATATTATTAATTTTAAATTAATGATCATATCTTTTTGTGTGTAGGAAACAACCTTTTTTATAGGCACCTACAGAGAAAGGCCTTGTTGATTTTTGGGGCAACATTATGCATGAGGTGGAATTTCTAGAATTCCAACCTCAAAAAGGAACTTATAGATTATCTTGAAGGCCTCTTTGGAGTAGACACGTTCAATAAAAAAGTGGTCACCTCTACAGCAGGTGAATATTTAAAATATATGCAGGATGTTTATAGACGAAGCTTGACAGAAAATCCTAGGTATGAGCATCCTCCCTCAATTCCAGAGAGGGAGTGGAAGGTGATCATTGATGATGCAAAAGAGAATATTTTGAAAAAATTAGGAGAACAAATAACCAATACACCAAGGTAAATTACAATATTTTGATTTCAATGCCATCTTTATTTTTCTTTAGATCTAAATAAAAGTGTGGTTATATATAACATACTTGAAAATTTTGATGATAGGTTGCCTGACACTTCGAAGGCAACCAAAGCAAGGATTGCCAAACATGGCCAACACAAGCTAGGCCAGGGCGGATACTTGAGGTTACAGTCATGAATCATAAGTACCCAAACATATCAAGAATATTATTTGTATCAACTTACAACTTTCAGGTAATTATAGCCAAAAACATTAAAAAACCATACCCTTATGCAATGCAGGGTGACAACTTCGGAAATGAAACCACAAAGGAACACCTCCAACTTGGTTACAAGTACAGTTATAAAGTCATGGTTGATCGTAGGAAAATCATGGGGCATACCCCAAGATCCAATTTGTGGGATAAGGTAAATAAAAATTAGTCCACATTAACCTTTCATTACTTATAAAATACGTAAATGTTTGATATCGTCCATAATTTAATGTCTTAGTTTGTTTTAATCTGGGGAGCAACACTATCAATAAAACCATTAGTACTAGACAACAAAGCATTAATAGGGCAATGCAGCCATAAGATCACGGTGCTCCCCAACAGCCTTATCCCAGTGAGGTGCAGTCCCAAGATGTTCCTGTGACTAAGGCCCATGACGGTAAAATGTCTATATATTAATCATATACTTAATAATTATGTACTTATAAATTTTGACATTTCAATGGAAGAGAATGTCATATTTGATCCTCCTCGACCTGAATATCAGGTGAACAGGCCGACAGTCATTCCAATGGTGTCGACTAGAGGACCAGGTAAATAATTACATTGCAAAGTTTTTTTTTAATATTAATGAACTACTTCAATGATATTTAAAAATTGGTCATATAAATTTAATATTTTTTTTATTTTTGTAGGTGATGTCCCCTCACAACAAAATCCACGTTGTGGGTACGAGACCAGATGTACTCGACGTGAAAGGAATGAAACAACATCAACTTTTAAAGAGCACCCAGTAAACGAAGACATGGAGATGGATGAATTACTTAAGACCTGGAAAGCACAAAAGAAGACTAAAAGAAATTCATGATGTCATGTAATAATTGTATAAGATAGTTAGATGTACATTATATAGCTGAACATGTAATGATGCATATAATGCATTGACATTATGGGTACTTTTTCATCTGATAGTATACACAAGGCTATTTCTATGGCTTGTATATATCTGTGAATGTAATTTTGTTATACACTTAATGATAATTTCAGAATCTGTTATAAGACTTGGTACATATTGATTCAATATTCCTTGATTCAAGACGTGAGAATGAAAGAAAGAACTGGTGCCTTGTGCTTGGGCTATAGAGTCTAGGAAACAAATAGAACTTGAATATGCAATATGCAACTTCCAAAATCTTGTGACATGATATATGCAACTTTGAAAGTCTTGTGACATGTGACATGTGGCAAGCATCTTTTCCAAGCAATGTGCAAACTTTAAACTTGGTGNTGAAACATGGAAAAAGAAATTTTTGGGAAGATGCAATAATAAGTTTTAAGGATTAAACATGAGGGGTTCAAAATGGCCATGTCAAACATTTTATAATATTTTTTCATATCATTACCCTTCTTTTCATTGTGTCTCACATGACAAAGAAACAAAATCACATTTCCATTGTCAATTTATATGTGGAGGGTTATTCAAGGTTTCAAGACTTTGGTCAGATTTTCCTACTTTAATCCTCTCATGGTCATGTTAATCCATATAGAGGTCCATGATATAAAAACTCATTGTTATAATGTTGAAATAAATTTTAATCTTCACTTTGTCAATTAGAGGACATTGTTGGCCCTTGACCAAGTTTTGAGGATCCTTGGTCATGATTGACCTATTTTGGGACTTTGACAAGATGTCAAAGGTGGAGCGCAAGTCAAAGCGAAGATCACGGGATCTCATCCCCTTGTTTAGGGATTTTTGGGTTTTGGACTTATGTAACAGGTATGGGGATGTCAGCCCATGGGTTTACCCATGTTTAAGCATTTTGTAATGTATAAATAGATGTCTAGGCTATGTAAAGAGGGGCTTGGTACCTTACTAAGTGTTAAGTGCAAATTGTAAATGCTTTGTGCATGCCATGTTGAGAACTTGCAGAGCTAAGTGCAAGTGATTGTAGGAGACTGTGTAAAGGATTTGTGTTGTGACCTAGCTCAGGGAAGGAGGATTTAGAGAAGTGCGCGTAGATATCCTATCCTATTCAGAGTAGGATCTTGTGGCTCTGTGCGTGTAGGAGATTGACAGAAGGAAATAAAGAGAAGAAGAGTTGGTGGATGTAGCCCCAGGGTGGGGTTGAACCACATATATCATGTGTTGTGGTTTCTTTGTGCATTATGGTTGTTTTATTGTTCATATGATTTATGCTTAGTGCAGTAATGTATGTTTAGATGTATCCGATATGATATCTTAGTGCTTGGTGATGTGAATGAGTACCATATCTGATCTATTTTGATGTGCTTAGTTCTTGAACGTGTTAGATCTTGTTGAATATTGTGTTCCTATGTAATTAGGGTTTTTCTGCACTATAAACTAAGGTTAAATATTGATGAATAACAACTGCTAAGTGCTCTATTAAGGTATTATAATCATAGATATGTGTCCCAGCGAGGTTGCAGACACCTGAGTCTTGCAAACACCCCTTCCTCTACCTTGTGTGAGACTTCATATGCTTCGAAGATGTTGTCAAAAGGGCCGGTAGTTAGGGTTTGTTGGTGCATTGTTGAAGCGTTGAACCCTGGGTTTGCCCCTGTGCCAACAAATGGTTATGTTGCCAGGACTTGAAACTATGATTGCTAGGAACTGAAGAAAAGAGAAAGATCTGTGTGTAGATATGTTTCCCTAGTGCGTAGTATTCTACTTGACTTGTGAATATCTTTTCTAAAAAGAGAAGTCAGATCTGAATAAAAGAGGTAAGATATTGAAGCTTTGTGCTCTGATAAAGGTAAGAACAGTGAAATTTTTTGATTGAAAAGGTAAGATAAGTGGGAATTTTTGTTTCAAAAGTATGGATCTAGGTATGTTTGATAAATTTTTCCTAGATTGAAAACTAGGGCACAACTAGAAGAAAGAAGATCTGATATGAGTAGATATGATAAGAATAGTGAAAGATATGTTATCCCTATGCATAGAAAGAATGTTTAGACTAACAAATGGATGCAGGATCCTAGAAATAATTTTTTGCAGGTTAACTACTATGATCCTAGTGCGCAGTATAGGAAAGGCAAGGATCATTTAAAAGAAAAAGAGGATTAACCCTTTGTTACAGTTGCAGAAGACTGAGACATCTTACTAAGGAATTATCTGGTAGAAGATATAGTTTTCTATGTTGTAAAGCTATGGATCATGAAGTTTTGGATTGCCCTAGAATGATTTCTAAGGTTTAAAGAATGAATATGAGACAAGAAAATCCTGAGGAAGGTCAAGCAACTGAGACCATGGCAGAACCCTAGAAAGAATGAGAGAATGTATTACTACAAATGAAAGAAACCCTGAATGATCACAAAAATATCAACTTATCAGAGATCTTCAAAGAAAAAGAGTGCATAGAAACAAGAATATGAGACTTTGACATTGACTGTGTTCTGGATGAGGAAACATAGGTGAATATCATGACAGAAAGAACCTGGGAAATTTTAGGAAATCCTGCCACGAGTCCTTCAATGGGAGGAATAGGATTATTTAGAGGAAATTTGATAACACTATGTGGAAGACTCACCCAGATATCTATGAGTGCTCATGGAACTTCGACAGAGGAAGATTTTGAGGTTATTAAATTTATTGAGAGAAGTACCCCATTTTCTATGTTACTAGGAAAAACCTAGATTGAAAAGGATCAGACGAGAAGAAAAGAAGAGGAAGCCCTAGAACAGAAGAAGAAAGAACTAAGAGAATTCATGACTAAGAGGATAGCACACTTACTGAAAGAACAAGAGAACCAGTCAAAGCTACTAAGGACTAGAAATTTGGATGTCGAAGTTGAAAGAACCCAGGAAGACTTACAATATATATCTGTACAGGAGAATAGAACACCTACACCAGACAAAGAAGAAGTACTACTCTCTAACCCTATGAAATAATCTCAACAAAGAAAATTTACTATGTTGAGTACAGATAAGAATTAGAATGGAAAGAGGAATACCAAGACGCAGATCACATGGAAGAAGGATAGAAATCTCAGTAAGAAGAGAGGAAAGATAGAAATTTTGCAGGAGACTCTAAAGGGAACTTTGCAGAAGGAAGGTTTGCAAAAATGGAACTTCGTTGGGATATCATAACAGTGAAAAATGGCACTTCGCCATGGGGAAACGATATAATCGTTGGAGGCATTATGACCATTAGACTGACACCCTCGAATGATTAGAACAACAGTTATGAACAAAACGCTCGCCATCATACCATTGGGACTGCGCCGTAATGGACAAAACTACATTGATAAAGGATTCTCACTCATTGGAGATATCCATTACCTCGTTGTCTACTTAGTCCATCGACTGTTGCACCAAGAATACTTTTGCGAATTATATTCGAGCCAACTCATTGCTACCGCACTGTGTTTACTGAGATCAACACTTGTTCTATTGCATTGAGAATTCATTCATCACCCTTAGTTCTCTAATATTGAGCATGCATGTCAGACGAACTTAGCACCATAGAGAATCCCATAGAATAATTTATAATCGATTTAATGGCTGAAAAAGTAATGTCCGCGGGAATTCAAGCCTCTTCATCGACTGCTTGCGGATCTTGACCATCCTAACCTCCAGCTGAGAAAAGAACCAATCATCGAGATGACTTGGTGAACACGAAGTTAATCCCGACTATCCTACCCGACTACATCCCACCTCTGGCCGATGCAGTGAGTCGTGACACTATCCCCAGAGACTTTGATTACATTCTGGTTACTGCGTACCTACCGAAGGGGATACGTACATTTCAACTATAGTTGGATAAGATCATGGCATTAAAATTCAATGAATTCAACCTAGGGGATCGCAAGAAACACAGTATGCTCATTCCTCATAGGTATTTGACTAGGACAAAGGGGAAGAACTCGAGGATAATCCCCCAACCGTTGACTATGGACCTCCCGCAGTCCACTGTCCTGAACGTAATGAAGATACTACACTTTGGAAGGCACCAGGAGGTTAACGCGTGCTTTAAGATCTTGTTGTCATGATTCCATGGTGGCTATATGTGGCTAGATAGACACATCACCGTCGATCTAGCACCGATCCACAGGATCACCGGATTGAGCATGCAGGGACCCGACTCACAAGACTTCTACCCAGGGAAGGTTGCATATCGTGCACTGGCACAGAGGATTAAAGATACATATGGTGATGTAGAAAAGGGGACGCGAGGCTACAAGGTATCCTCCATCCAGAATGGCGTAGTGCACCTGGCCTGCTAGTTGATTGCAGGAAAGCTAGTGAGAAAGAACAGGCCTACGTAGGTCACAAGGTTCATTGTCGACCTCGCTAGAAATTGCATGGAAGGACTACAAATTAACTAGGCGAAGTACTTAGTCAACCACTTAGAATTGGACTGTTGTGAAGCTCTGGATCAAGGCTATGAGTTCCATTTTAGCTAGTTGTTGATCCTCGTTGCATTTACTGCTTGGGATATGTTAGAAGGTGTGACCTTCCTGGACATTGAACCATTCGAGCCTCTCGCTGTGAATTTTAACACGCTCCGATACTCGAGCGATATGGGGAAACAATGGTAGTCGAACATGGTATTCCATACATACTACCTCCAGTTAAAGAGGGCTACTGAAGTTGTCCCTAATATGACACCGAACACTCTGCACCAATTCAAACCCCTTATGAAGCTTTGCGCATATCGACACTTTATCTACATCACTGCGTGTATAGACGAGAGTAAAGAAGAGATTCAAACATACTACAAGCTCACAGAGGAGGACTTAGAAGAGATAACCAAGGATTGACCTACAGATATCCTTATCCCTACTAACCCTGCAAAACTGTCTGACCCTGAACAAATCAAAAGCTCGAAGACTACTCGCGAAGAACATAATACACCTGGAACTAGCAGAAGGAAGAAGACTGAAGAGGTCCAACAACTGAGTAGTGCCTAGTAAGAAACTGCATCAGAATCATCTGGATGAGGAGGTGATGATGAATTATATAGAGAAGAGACCAATGTAAAAGAAGATCAGCAGAAGCAAGGTGAAGTAACACCACCTAGGGATCTTGTTGATGAGACTGATCCCTCTAAGAAAAGGAAGGTTTCCCCCACAAAATATACTTCCCAGAAGAATTACAAATCTACTAAGACTAAGTTGTAGACTGTACTCATGCTCGATGACTTCAAATTCATCATCGTAGCCATATCAAACACCTTGCAGGACCTCTTGCAGAACACTAAAGCCAAACAAGAAACCATGCATGATAGAATTGAGGCAGAACTTAGAGGGGTACAATAAGCACTTCATTCCATCCGCGCAGTGTACACTGTGCCCCTTCCATCGGAAGAACCAGATTTGGGAGATTATCCTACCCAACTCCGCAGAATAGCTGATGCGATTGAAGCTCGTCTTCGTCGCACAAAAGAAGAAAAATAACATGCCACAGGGGCCCTAAAATAAGAACAAGAGGAAGTAATAGAGAAATGTTGAGTTGCACAACATGAGAAGAATAACATCCAAACGAAGTTTGACAAGGAGAAAGATAAAATCCAGAAAGAGAAGGAACGGTTGCTCGCGGAGTAGGTTGGAGTAAAATAAGCAGTCAATAGAGCACTTCTCTCTGTGACATGATTAGAGAAAAAGGAGGAAGACCCAGTGGAACATCAAGTAGCACAGATTGATGAATCCATCCAGCAACGTCAACAAAGAATCACAGATATGGAGCTATGAACATTGCTAAGAACTCCACAGAACGTGCGAGACCAAAGAGAAGCCACTGCCTAAAGTGTAGGTGAGAGGATCAGAGCATTAGCTTTAGAATGTAAACAACTTAGCAATAGAAGTGCACAGACTTATGAGTGAATTACTGAAGACCCTGAACTAAATACACTGGAGTCATAGCTCTAAAAGGAAAAGAAGCAAGCAACGACAATACAAGCGCAGTTAAAACCTCTACCAACAATTGAAAGGATGAAGATATCCCAAGAACAACACACTTCTCAACAACAGGTCCACACCATTCAGAGAAAAGTCATGGAAGTAAATCAGAGTCTCCAACCAACTTAGGATGAGGCTTGCCAACTATTTGAGGAGATTGAAGGCTGATGCAAAGAATTGGAACAAATAATCACTGCAGTTGAACAGTACTTAGAGGGACCTATCAATGAAACAATTATTTAAGAGTTCGACAAGTAGGAGGCCTTGGCGAACCAGCAGGTCAAAGAAGCTCAAGCCAAGCTTGAGGCTTTTGAGGCAGAGCTACCCAGATTAGAGTGACTCGAGACACGTCACAGGTGAGTGTTGGGGGGTTGTTGGCCCTTGACCAAGTTTTGAGGATCCTTAGTCATGTTTGACCTATTTTGGGACTTTGACAAGCTGTCGAAGGTGGAGCGCAATTTGAAGCGGAGATCATAGGATATCAACCCCTTGTTTAGGGATTTTTGGGTTTTGGGATTATGTAACAGGTATGGGGATGTCGGCCCATGTGTTTACCCATGTTTAGGCCTTTTGCAATGTATAATTAGATGTATAGGCGATGTAAAGAGGGGCTTGGTACCTTGCTAAGTGCTAAGTGAAAATTGTAAATGCTTTGTGCATGCTATGTTGAGAATTTGCAGAACTAAGTGCAAGTGACTGTAGGAGATTGTGTAAAGGATTTTTGCTGTGGCCTAGCTCAGGGTAGGAGGATCTAGAGAAGTGCATGCATATCTCTTGTCCTATGTGGAGTAGAATCTTGTGGCTCTGTGCATGTAGGATATTGACAGAAGGCAATAAAGAGAAGAAGAGTTGGTCGACGTAGCCCCAGGCTGGGGGTGAACCACGTATATCATGTGTTGTGGTTTCTTTGTGCATTATGGTTGTTTTATTTTTCATATGATTTATGCTTAGTGTAGTAATGTATGTTTATATGTATCTGATATGATAGCTTAGTGATCGGTGATGTGAATGAGTACCATATATGATTTATTTTGATGTGCTTAGTGCTTGAACGTGTTAGATCTTGTTGAATAATGATTTTCTCCATAATTAGGGTTTATCTGCGTCGTAAACTAAGGTTAAATACTGATGAATAATGAATTCTAAGTGCTCTATTAAGGTATTACAATCATAGATCTATGTCCCAACTAGGCTGCAGACACCTGAGTCCTGCAACCACCCATGCCTCTACCTCGGGTGAGACTTCATCTGCTTCACAGGTGTTGTCGAAAGGCCTGACAATTAGGGTTTTTTTGGTGCGTTGTTGAAGCGTTGAACCCTGGGTCTGCCCCTGTGCCAACAGGCACAATTTTGGCAACAATTTAATGTTTTTAGTTCCATGAAATTTATTTTGTTTCTTCAACATTAAGGATTAAACATGAGGGGTTGGAAATGTCAATGTCAAACATTTACTCTTTCACACATTTGCATCATCTCAATCTTCATGTCTACAATATGTGGAGGGTTATTCAAGATTTCAATACTTTCTTCACATTTTCATACTTTATTCTTCTCATGGTCATGTTAATCCATATAAAGGTTCATGATATAAACACTCATTGTTCTAATGCTGATATAAATTCAAATCTTCACATTGTCGATTAGAGGGCACAATAATGGCAACAATGAGAGAGTTTTGACCATATGTCAACTAATTTGTCCTTTTAAAAAAGCTTCATTGATGTGCAAGGGAGTGTTGTGTCTATGAGAAAAGACCCAGTTTATCCCCCACATATATTCAATAAGGTGTGTGGGATAAACACACCATCAAAACCAAGTGAAGTTGTTGCATAAATCCAAACCATCTGCATCGTTGGAGTTTCCTTCACAATATTTTGTCCTCAATGATATTACAAGAAACTTCAATGGGTTGACCCAGTTTTGTGTTTACATTGTCCCTATTGACCTCTGGATGGGGAAATTTTGTGGTGAGGTGAGTCAACCTTGGTATAGTTTGGGATTTCTACTTCATAGATATTACCTCACCTAGGTTCCATAATTGAGAGTGAGTTAGATTATTCTTGNATGTTTTGGATGATAACCAAACACAAGGGAAGGTTTCCATATGTTGGTAAGCTCCTTGAATGGGTTATTTGGATATTTTATTTCACCTAGTAGCCACATCCCTTAGTTATCCAATAGGGTAGACATGAATATGATCTTTGAGCAGTAGTTAGAATGATTTTTTTCCTTCCATTCATGTTTTCCTTTCTTTTGTGTGTTTCCTTTCATGCATTGCCTAATTTCATTGATGCATTTGATTTTCCTTAGAATAATGTCTTACACGTGTTTTCCTGCTTTACTTTCATTTTTATATTTGGTGAAGTTTTTTTATTTGTGCCATGTAGTTTTTATTTCTAACAAGGGTGGTAGATTCACCCCAAATTTTGTTTCATTTGCCAAGTTATATGGTGTGTAGGTCACAGGTCTACAGATATTGTGGAGTTCTCATACATTCTCACACAGAATGCATGTCCACGAGTAGGAGCCAAATGTTACCCCATGAGGAGTGACACATTTTTGGATACGCTAGCAAGGGTTTCAAGTTGTTTCTTGCATGATGTGCCATTCTCATATTCCCTAGATCTAGATAGAGTTCTTCTTGATCTCCACCAAAAACATGATCATGCTATCTCAACTATGGTGTAGCTCACTTTCATGCCAACTCCTCAGATGATATATGCATTGTTGTATGGTATGGAATGGTTCCTATTTGCTTCGTTTGACATTCCATGTATCAATACTTATTTGGAAATGATGTTGTAACTTATTATCTCATCATAAAGTGGTAAACATTTAATGATTGCCTAGTAGCATTTCATAACATTACATGGTTTTATGACTTTCCTTGTAGTACCTTGGGGAACATGTTTTATGTTATAAGTGTGTCATCTCTTGGATTAAACTATACCATTGGGTTCTTAGGATAGATATCATTATACATATACCAACCATGCTAATGATTTTCCAACTCCCGAGTGTTATTCATTCCATCCATATAAAAAAATGCATCTTGGTCATGTATGATTTCTCAAAGGTCAAAAGGAAAGGTCAAATTGATAAATCCTGAGTCAATAATCCAATAAGGAAAAGAGGTGAAGAGATAAAGTCAAAATCCAAATATAAATCTTTAGCAATGCTCACTCACTATGAGGCCAATGCCCCTAGTCTCTAGTTTGTCTATGAATATCTAAATAAAAGGAACTTGTTTGATAAAACAAACATTAAAAAAAACAATTCTTAAAGGGGTAGTAAAAAATAATGTTAAGGATGGTAACTCAATGGTAAGCTATCTCTAGAAGGATATTATATGTAAAAATCCTAGTTAAATAAAGGTGGATGAATAAATAAATGATTGATAATATTTGTGCATGTCTAAGACGTTTTGGGTCATCACATGAACTCATTCCCCTTCCCTTTCATCATTATTAATTATTTCTTCCTATCTTTCACCTAGGTGGTTAGGAAATATGTGTTGTCTTAGGACTTGATGCATGTATAAGGGTCAATATTGTTCCCCTTGGTAAGACTTAGGAAAATATTAAAACCAACCCCCATTTTTATGTTGTTCTAAGAGATGTCACCAGGTGCTACCAGTTAATGGCTTGCTAAGATGCTAGACCCATCACTTCAAGTGGGTATTTTTCATTGGGATACATGTATTATGCCTCAAGATCCATGACATTGCATTGGGATACATGATGCTACATTGGGATCCATGTAATTATATATTATCATATCTACATGCATTGGGATCCATACCATTTTCCTTGGGATTCATGTCACCGCATTGGGATCCATGACAGTGCATCGATTCATGAGAGGGATGCCATGTCACCACACATACATTCCTACCCTAACCACCCCAAACAATCTACCCAAACAGTGCAACATTTATATTGTTTGCTAGTTGAGAGGGTTGATTCATGCTACAATCACAGTTCCAAAGAATTGATCTATATTGTATGATGAGAAACAGATTAATTTCAGCATGTTGATAAATGAATGATAAGTTTGGTTAATGATGTAATTTTTGTGCCTTGACATATAATAATGAAATTTTTTAATCTAGTAGCACTGTATTTCTTCTAAATTTATTACATTGAGCTCGTTGCCTTATTCTCTCTTTACAATAATGACACTTCATGTGTTTCATGGCATATACTTATTGAATGGATGCAAATTTATATTGGTTATGAACTTGTTACAATGATGCTATATTTAATTGCTATCATAACGACCCAATTTCATGCTTAAATGTTTCATAAGTACTTGTTCATGCTTCACTTCTTGCACATATGAAATTTTCTAAATGAGGACTATCTTGTGAATGAATATATACTTTTACTTAGAAAGTTTCACCTTGAACATTGCATATTTCTTGATCACTACTTATGAGTAATGGTTCATTGGTGTGTTGTGTTGAATAGAGTAAGTGTTTTCCTTCCAAGCATTCATTGAGAATTTTCTTCTCTTACTTTTCTTGAATCATCAATTTAGAGAAGTCAACCCAAGTCAAACAAAGTCCTTGTCCTCACCTGTCTAGAAATGCAATGATAGGACTTAGTATTATCCCCCTAGGAAAACCCTCCTTATGTTAGAAACCATGGCCTAGAAATGTAGAGGCAAGGGCACTAAGGTGATAGTGGGCGACTTCCCTATCTATTTCCTCAAGCTCTCCCTCGTAGGGTAGGACTTTCCTTTGGTGAGATTTTAAGCGGTAACATGATAAATTTAGCTAGAAACACCTCAAGCATGTGTTTTTAAGAAGGTATTTAATGGAACCATATTAAAATGTATAACCCATGAGTAAATATAAAAAAAAAAGAATATAAAATCATATATAAGGCCATCAGAGTTTATTTGAACAAAAAAGAAATAATTTATTTGGAAGGTTTGAGTATTTATTTTTCCTCACCTTTTTAGGACAAAGAAGGCTTTGAGGCCAGGGAGATGTTAAATATGTAAATCTAAGTTAGAGTATTGTTTTTTGATATAATTGTGTAATTGTTTTAAGAAGATAATTAGTTTGAACAGTCGAGTCAGTCAACTGACTCAACCAACCAACCAACAACTTCACTTGTATGACCTCTTTAGTGTGAAATCATAGAACCTTATATAATTGGCGCAAAAATCAAATTTTATTTTTTTTGCTCAAAAATAAAATTTTATTTATTTTTTAAATAAATTATTGTCATCGCAATTTTGACGCACCATAGAAATCTTGTGATGCACTTTCTATACAAATCACGAAAAATTGTATAGGAATTTTGTGGCAATATACCTTGTTTTCGTCTCAATTGCGATGACTTGTAGAAATCTTGTGACGAACTTGCTATACAAATCACGAAAATTGTATAGAAATTTCATGGAAATATACCCTATTTTCATCACAATTGCGATGACCTATATAAATCTTGCAACGAACTTGCTATACAAATCACGAAAATTGTATAGCAAGTTCGTCGCAATATACCCTGTGTTTGTCGCTCTTGTGACAACCGCTTCGAAAGTTAATTTGTCACAAATGTTTTACTTACTTTGCCTATATTGTTGGTTATGCAATGATATCTCTTTATTGTTGTGCTTGCGATGATAGCTCTACATTGTCTCATTTGTGACGATTTCCCTACTGTGTCTCTCTTTCGACGATTGCTTTACTTAGTCGTTCTGGTGACAATATCTCTTCTTTTGTCGCAATCATGAAAACTTTCTGACTGTCGTCGCTCTTGCGACGTTAATCCAGGTTCTTCGCACGTTCCATGTCACATGAAGAAATATTATCAGCATGGAATGGATCAGTTGACCAACCTTTGGCAAGTTCCTTGCTTATCTCAGCAATGAAACTAATAGGTGCACCATTAGACTAATATTACATTTTAGCCGAACATAGGAGGGATGTGGACATATGATTCTACCATGAGAATGATTCCAGTTTCAGGAGTCCAACATTTGATGGTTCACCCATCCGAGCCCTGGTTATAGCTTTATGGGGAGTTGCAACTTTCTTCTTGAAGTTATTCAGGGACACATTGAGAATTTGGTCTTGGGGCATAAACTCCAAAACGAGTAGCATAATTGAGTTTTATAATTTCCTTCAAGTATATTTATCCAACATCCATGTGAGCATGCTACCCATAATAGCAGGAGCTAGTTGTTTTCAAAATCAACCCCGAGTGCAAAAAATGCATTGTCCCTTACTGAGAAAATCCCTAGTTCCATAGATCATCTATAAATCATTTTATATGAAATTAAATCATAGGAGAGGGGTTACCTTAATTATAATAACGGTTCATAAGTCCAACACAATTGATGGTTCATCAATCTGATCCTCGGTTAGAGTTTTATAGTGAGTTGCAACTTGCTTCGTGAAGCCATTTAGGGACACATCAAGAATTTGTTCCAGGGGAATAAAATACAAACCAAGAAGCACAATTGAGTGTTGTAAGCTGATTTAAGTGTGTTTGACAAAGGACCATGTGAGAATGCTACGCACAATCACCCAAGTCAATGTTTTTCAAAATCAACCCCAGTGCAAAAATTACATTGTCCCTTACTGAGAAAAAACCTACTTCCAAAGATCGTTGACTAAAGAATTTTCTAGGAAAAAAAATAACAACATATGGGTACCCCTAGTTGTAATCCAGTGTTAGGATTCCAACAGAATTTATGGTTCATACATTCAAGCCCCGATTAAAATTTTATGATGATTTGCAACTCACTTCCGAAATCCATTTAGGGACACATTGAGAATTTGGTCCAGGGACATAAAATCCAAACCGAACAATATAATTGAGTTATTGAGCTTTCACAAGTGTATTTTACCAAGGCCCACATGACAATGCTACCCACAGTAGCACAAGACATTGTTTTTCAAAATTGATCCCTAGTGAAAATATTGCATTATCCCTTACTTAGAAAAATCCTAGTTTTGGAGATCGTCAAATAAAGTATTTTCTAGAAAATATAATCACAGGAGAGGGTTGCCTCTAATTGTCATTTGGTGTCAGGGGTCTAACAAAATTGACAGATTGGCAGTTCGTCCATCAAAGCCACAGTTAGATTTTTATGGTGATTTGCAACTCACTTCCTGAAGCCCTTCAGGAACACATTTCAAATTTGGTTTGGGGGAATAAAATCAAAATAGATCACAATAATTGAGTTTTGTAATCCCCTGCAAGTGTGTTTGTCCAAGGCCCACATGAGCATGCTACCCATAATTTCCCAAGCCATTGTTTTTGAAAATCGACCCCTAATGCAAAAATTGCATTGTCCCTTACTAAAAAAAGCCCTAGTTCCATAGGTCATACAACACTACAAGGGGACCACCTTATAGCAAAGGTTTTTGCGAAGGTTTTTAGTGTTACAAAATTTGGAAAAAATTTCAAAGAAACCTCCAGTACAACCTCCTTTATTGACTATGGAGGTTTTAACAGATGTTCCATATAAATAAAAGAAAATTGGGTGGCCATAGGTTGTAGCGGAGGTTTTTTTCGATGATTTTATTGTTGAAACTCATTGGTGTGCCATTATATAAAATTCCTCAATGGGTACATAAAACTGAAATGCATTGATGCACTCTTACATAAAATCCCCCTATGCGTACATAAAATGAAAAGGCACTGGTGTTCCCTCACATAAAATGCCCTGGGGTGTACATAAAACGAAAAAAGGCACTGGTGCATTTATAGTTATTGTGCCCAAGATTCCCATTTTGTTGTATGCCCAGGATTCCCATTTTGTTCTACATTGTTTTTGTATGCAGCACCGAGGATTTCTAAGTTTATTAATGCACCTGTGGATTTTTATTTTATGTCTATCTCAGTTCTTTTATAATTCGTATGTGTCAGTGGCTATATTACCCTATGCACCGAAAGGTACTGAAATTTTGAATATTCAAGTTGATATGTCAACACCATTCTTTGTTCCTAAGAATCTATGCTTTTATTATATTTAAAGCACGGGTGTTTTTGTTTTATTTAAAGCACGAATGCATATAACCTATTAAAAAGAACTTATTTCTATATTATGAAACCCACCATTTTGTGAGTTCATAAGAATATAATGAACAGATATGTATCTATTTTAATTAATTGTTTTTTTTTTAATTTTGAATGAATCATCTCAAAATAAAATATTTTTTATAATAATATTGTTTATTATATTTACATTATTACATTTTGATATAATAATTGCATTAATGTGGTATCCAATGTATTACACCTTTGTTATTTGTAACAATGTAAATCATCCACATATTAATTAATCAATGCAATAAAATCATAAATATATATTATTATATATGTATAAGGGACCCATAGTTATACAAAATGGGACAACCTAAAGGTCCACCATAATAAAAATGGAACCAATATGTAATTTTTACACTTATTGGTAACATGTTCTTATGCAATTCGAACATGATGTCAACTACATTAAGAAAAATCCTTGATTTTTACAGACAGATATTCCAAAAAATACAACTTGCAGTAACATTCAATTATATTGATTTTCATTCATCACTTAAACTATTGTCATCGCTCGATCTGTGTGCATGCCTCATTTATTAATCAGTTGTAGGAGATATTGTACTTTGGTTATTTAAACATATATATCTTACTCGACTTGTTTTTCATGTTCCACCTATGCATATTCCATATACAAACAAAGAAATAAAGTGTAATAAGTAAATCTACATTATGATTGTGTAAATAAAAACATGTACAATAGAAATGAGTGATTCATAAACAATACACATGCTTTTGAAGCTATGATTCATGTCAAGTGTCAAAATCTCTTATTTTGGCTCTTCTTCATACTTTGTTTTCTGCATGTTTAATATGCCATGACAAAGCAAGTTGATATAATTAATTTAAATGTTTCTTATTGTTCCATTAATAATTATAAAACAAGAGAATTTAAACAACATGGATACTTACAAATTGTTCAATTAAAGCTTGATACTTCAACATATAGTCACAACCCTCATTTAACCCAATGTTGATCAATTCTTCGGTTGGCTCTTGTTTGTATGTTAGAACTGCAAGGAAACACAAGATATATATAAGAATTTATATATTCAATATTCATTTATTTAGTATTCGATGCCCATTAGGTTTACAACAACATGTATAAATACACACAAATGAATATAGTAATGTCTTTAGACAATGGACATGACTTTACATTAACGATATAGTTAATAGTTAATAGACTTTGTAATATATAATAATGTATATTACAAGTCATCCCTTCCTGAAATTCTTCATCCTTGAAGCATGGGTAAAGACTAATACTTATTTTCTTTACAGTGCCATGAAAAATGTGCATGTGTTGCGTTGTAATCACAAATTCACCATTTACAAATTCACTGTAGTCTTGGATAAACAAAAACAGAACAATTGTCTTTCCATTAACATATGTTCTTGGAGCCCTTATTATTTTGTTATGATCCACATCCACCTTAAATAGACAGAGTATACCATGACCCTCACTTTCATCCAATCTCATATCAATGTATTTGATCAACGAACATCTAATGTAAAGATGTTTAAGAATCCCATCATGAGCAAATATGTCGATTTCAATGTATGATGGGAACTTCTCCCACTCATCAAAGTGTCCATTAAGATTAATAATAGTATAAACATTACATAGTCCATTAGGATTAAGATTATCATAATCGAGTTTGAGGAAAAACTCTAAATTGTTTTAAACAATCCCTAAGTTTCCTAATGATCTGCTATCATCTTTTCAACTCTAACATTTGTGATGTGTGCTAAATCCTTGCATAGAATATTTATCATTTCCCATTTTAATAATATCAGATATCATTGTCTCTATAGTGGAATTTTCTATTATATCACTACCAGATGTGATTTTCTTTTTCCTAACCAAGCTTGAACCATTTCCATCAAACTTTCCTCCTACATATGGATCAGTGTTCTTTGAATGAGAGCTCTTAACTTTCACCCCCTCTTCTATGTCCTCCACGCAATTGGGTCAATGAGGGACACCAAGCATGTGCTCTAAAAATATAGTGTGAAATTCCTCATTAATTTATCAGATTTCTTCGTGTTTGTGCATACTTCTTCACAAGAATATTTGATGATTTTGTACAAGTATTCATAAATGGTAGGGTCAGGATAGTTGTATTTCAAATGAGGAATTAAGGGTATTCTATTCCCAGTTTCAATAGAAATAATCATTTCATCCTCTTTACTTTTCTTCTCATTCATATATTTAATCTCATTTAAGAGAAATTTGGCACTCACTCTTTTTTGTTATGTTTCTTAAAATAGAAGCTCCTATGATCAAGATATTTATGGTAGTTCTTTGCATAAACCTTATCCCACACTTTGTTCATGTCATCACAACACCTGGACCATTCATCTTTCTTTTGTTGAAGATGAGTCGGTAGCAATGGAAAGGAAACAACTGGTTCTTTCCATAAAATATCAAGTACGTCAAGTCCATGATCCCCATAAATGCATTCAATGCATCATAAATTTATAGTTTTCAAGTGGTCTTCCATTTGGATGGGACCATATTGCTTGATTGTACTATCGTGCATCGTTTGCAACAACTCTTTTATACACTTAGTTGTATTTGTTGTGGATATTATCGGCATACTCAACTCAAATCTATCATCCTCACAACAAAAAATACTTTCCTCATATTCATTCTTGTGCATATGATTGAAGGAGTGAGTGATCCTCACTACCAGATGTCACAGACACCCAATTATCATTCATTAAATTTGTTGCAATATCAGTGTAATAACTGGAAACACATTTCATATCTTTGAACTGTGCAAGAAAAGCTACATAATAAACATCAAGGAAATGTATTCTTCCATTGGTGAATTCAATCCAAACACCATCTACTAATTCATCCATGAACGTTTTTTGAGCCAACTCAAATTTACCACGCTCAAAATGAAGAATTTTGATGGTATTAAGTAATTCAATGAGTATTTCTTCTATGTTTTCTTTAGGAGAGAATTCATTGTCTTGAAAGCATCTAATGTTGTATTGGTGTATGAAAAAATCAATAACTCTCCAATATCAATAAATGTGTGTGGATCATGGGGATCTATGCGAGTTTCCTTTTTAAAGATATCTAAATTCTTCTTAGCTTGCCCTTGTTGAACATTATGTGTTTCTTCTATAGACAATGCTTCCTGATTTTCTTGAATAGGAGTCAACAATTCCTAGATGAAAGAAAACACTTCCTCTAACTCATAAATTGGCTTGTTTGTGGATTTTTCTTTGTTTGGAAGAAGAGAAGCATTGCTATTCAATATATATTTTTCCTTGTGATGTCGATCTTTGTCTCTCTCCTTATATATTTATTTATATTATGCTTTGATTCTCTCATTTTCCTTCTCCAGCTCTGTATCATAGTCCCTATAATTTTCCCTACCATTCTCCATCTTTACAATTTTTGTACCTCCTCCCTCTCCCGAGTCGGCATCTGCAACATTGTTTGAAATGCGAGAAACAATTTCATTGAATTCATCCATAAGATTTGGATACTTTCTAAGAATTTCAGCCACCAATATTTTCAATTGTTGTCGGTTAATTATGGAGTGGGTGTTTAAATCGATACATTTCAATAAATATTGATATGTACCAAGTATCAACTTTGTTTTTACTTTCTCAAAAAATCCTCATTCCTCTGAACATAAATTTGTGATATTTTTTCTCATATTATATCGAGAAATTATGTTGTGCCATGGTATACTTGGAGATATTTTCTTAATTTCAATGGCCTTTTCATGTAACTTCTTCAACCTTTCAAACCATCTAAAAACAACATTGGTTCGTGTTGATTTACGACAGGATTTCCCCAACTGAGTGATGACAGGCTTGAGCTC
>JASDQU011029294.1:52533-63477 GCA_032191745.1 Picea mariana
GAATGATAAAATGAATATATTGCTTCCAGATTTATCTTTCTTTAATCATGTATAATTATGAGATCACAGGTTTATGTTTTTGTTTCCTTTTCTGTCATTAAAACCTAAGCTGCCAATACATGTTCTGAATTTATTTAGAACAATCATAAGGTTCATTGCAGATTTCTCTCTTGGACATGGCAGTTGGATGTTCACCACTCATGCAGATGCTTGGATACACCTCACTGATTCACTGACATGATAGCTTCTTTGTATTTTTCTGTCATTTACATATCATTGAAACTAGAATGTATGGTTCATCTTTGACTATCCACATGTTCATGTTTCATTAATTTTTTTTTGCAAGATTCTTTAAATTTATAAAAGAAAAACAATAAATATTCATATGTGCTTTCTTTATATGCTTCCTAGAAGCAATCATTTTTCACATCGATTTTCGTAAGTTTCGATTAAAACTTGCATCTTGTAAATCATGTAAATAAACGAGACTTGTATATCTTCTGCTTAAATACAACTACTACAGTTACATTAGAGCATATGTACATATATATATATATATATATATATATATATATATATAGTTTTTAGTAAATAGTTATTTATTTCTCTCTTTTATTTGTTTCTTTTAGGATTCTTAGATTGGCTAATGGATCCATTAAACCCGTCAGAACGAGTTACACCAAACAGCTTGGGTTATTTAGACAACCTCGGACCTGACTCGTTCTTCCAATTGATGGATGGTCATTTTCGCCCATCAACGCATTCCTATAAACATGTGTTGGTTATCCCCTAGTTTGTTGCTTGGAATTTTCGTAATCTTCCTGAAAAACAAAAAAGCACATCAATTTTTTCTTTAAATCAATATGAAAGTAAATATAGCAAAAAAAAAATAATTTGATAATTTTTGGAACATATTATACAAAAGCATGTTCAATAATAATACATTTTAAATGATTCTTTTTTTTATTGTAAGTTTTTTCTATTGCAAGTGTCATAGGTTTCATTGACCATGGATCTGGAAACGCTTTTTGTATTGTATGTATAACTTGATTCTTGGATTCATTGGATTGATTTTTGTATTGTAAATGGAAAGTACGTCTATATTTTCTTTCCACTATATCTCTCAAAGCTCTATAAAACAATTTTCCCCTCTCATTAACTTCAAGCACCACTCTAGATGAACCGATGACCAAGTCTTCATCATCATTTAAATCCTTAAGAATTGTTGTCCTCTTAGGATGAAATTCAATTCCCTCGCTATCAATCCCTACATAACATTAAAAAAATGTGAAATCAAGTGTTTAAAACTTATTAATGATTAATGTTAAGAAATTCATTTTTAGTAAAAAGTGAAAGAAAAACTTCATGTTGATTACATTTCGACCCACCTAATTCCTCTCTTTGCAACATTTCCATAAATCTCTTATGCTTTTTTGCACTTAGATTGTGAATGATCTTATTGTGTTTCTTCAAGATTTTTCTCTACATGGCATGCATTAACCAATACACATCATTAATTTAATCTTAAATATTCTTCAAATATATTAAATTTTTAATAAAACTTAAAGAACTTTCCTCCCTCTTATTGGGATGAGATACCATTTCTCTCGTTGTAATAAGATGTTTTCCTTGAACTTCTATCGACCATCTTATATAAAAAGAAAATCAAGAATCATCAGATATAGAAATTATGAATTTGTTATACAATCTAATATTTTGGTGTGCATTATTGGTGTCAAACATATATACACACCAGTGCATACTATTAGTCATTGCACACTACTAATCCATACACACATGATACTAAAATTAATACTATCTATATTTTCGACAAATCGATGGTTTTGATAGATATATGTCCCCCGGTGTGCTTTTCTATATAGAGAGCACCAGGGAAATACTGTTGTACAGTATGCCCCAACAAACTATACATTTAAAAACACTTTGTGTGTAAAAACACTTAGTAAACTATACATTTAAAAATTTTAATTTTTTTTCAAATCAATGCTCCATATAGTTTAATGTGCATGAGTGCTCTATATACGTAAAAACAGACCGATACCAATTTTATCGACAAAATAGAAATGAAAATCTCGACAATTAAAATTTACAAATATTTTTATTTGCAGAGGCTCTAAGATAGGTCACGGTTTGGTGCATTTCATAATGTAGAACATCGATGCATTTTATATATACAGATGCACCGATGTGTAAGAAAATAATTAAAAGGACCAATAAATTTTAATATCAAATTCATGCACGTATTAATGATGGTTTTGGCTCAAATATAGGGAAAATAAGGTTATAATATCAAATGGCCAATTCTTCAAATTCCAACTCATTCCATATCGTTTCAAGTTTGTCAACTTCTCTTCCACTATTTGAGGTAAGTCTATTTTGTTTATAAATCATTTATCTGATTGAATTTATGTCATTTATACACACGCATTTGAATAATTGTTCATTGAATTTTGTAGGATCATAATTCATGATTGAGTTTGGATGCGCAAGATATTCCATTAGTGAAAAAATGTTGCAACTCTTATCAAGAGAAAGATACCACAAGAAAATGTTTTATGAAAATGGACCGCTACTTTACCCTACCAATTATAACATGCTATCTTCTAATAACTTGCAGCTTGGTTCAATCGTATTACACTTTGAATTAGATATCTTTTATGACACACCAATAGTATGTGGTTTGGTCCTGTTACACATTATTTTGGTCACCCCAGTGATCCATTGACAAACATGTGTTCATGTTCCCAAAAATAGTCTTTCTCCATGAAGAAGGTGGATAGCTTTCTCTTATCAAAAACCCTATTAAGGAAGGTCGTCATAGGCTGCACTATACACAAGGTGTGATGATGCCTGATTTTCACCCCCTTCTCTAAAGTTGGGTTGCAACATCTCCATTGGATGCTCTACAACTAGGGTGTGACGATGTCAAAAGACTAAGAAAAGGTCAAATTTCACGAAAGTTCTAGAAGGGGATATTCTAAAATATGAGGTGGAGTCTTAATGGTTTGGATCTTACTCGCTTCTTTGATTTGGTGGGATCATCCTGATATCTTAAACCATATCTCTTTCCCCTATATAAAGAGGGATCTCTCATGGAAAAGGCTAAGGGTGATTCAAGAAATATTAATATTGAATAGGCTAAGAATTGGATGAGGAATTATACTTCAATTCATACTTGAGGGCTTCATTTCAGTTCATCAAGTCATTTTGGATCTTCTTCATTCAAGGTTGGAGCAAGTGTGTGTGTTGGAGAAAAGGGCCATCGAAAGGGGACCTTGTGAAATCAAGGATTTTGGTTGTAATCTCCACTTTCATTTAATACGATACAACAATATGTTTCTTTCCCATAAAACTATTCTTGTTTTATTGTATGATTCCTTGATCACATGCATAATTTCTTGTTGAGTACATTGTGTTGCTTTCACTTTGGTTTGTTTTTGTTCCGTTGCAGATTCAATATCATAAGAGCATTGAAGTGGAGCTAAGAAGACAATGGCAAGAGGAAGTGACATTTAAAAGGTATGTTTCCCATCTCTGGTTAATTAGTGAACTCAATGATTAGAACTTAGGGAAAGTTTCATGTTTTGTTTTGTTTTGTTCTAGTTTCCATTGGGATCTAGGGAGATCAATTTATGTCCACATTTACCGATTAATCCTATAAAAAAATTGGCGACCATACTGTGGATTTGACTCTCTTTTTGGTTTTTTCTTTCCATTTTCTTTTAGCCTGCCTATATTTTCTTGAATTCATTCTCTGAGTCTGTGGGTTATCCATTTGGACTGCCTGGATCTGAAAGTCCATTTAGATTTTTTTTCCTTTCTCCCATTTTTTCCTCAATTACAGAGATCGTTGCACTGTACTCTATAGTCATCCTGTGACGACCCTATGATGTCATGTCCTACTTGTGCAACCTAGTGCGGTGTCGTCACACTGTGTCCTTTTGGTAGCCTGTGACGACCTTTTATCATCGCATTGTGCCCTACTGTCAGCCTGCGACAACTCCTGTAGGATTTTTGGGAGTGAGTCATTTTATTTTTTCACCCATTTTTTCCTTAGTTTTCTGGGGGGGACTTCTGATACCAATGTTTGATTGATTTATGAGTTTAAAGATTTTTTTTTATTGGTTTTCAGTGATTGAAAGTCTTTCTTTATAAATTTTATAAGTTTTTTACTTTTGATCTTTGTCACAAGGATATAATCTCTGGATCTTGATCTGAGTGCTTGTTTCACCAAGGATATTTGATTTATTTGTTGTTTTGGTTGAATTTTCTTTCCAGATTGTTTGTTGATTGAGAAACATATTTTGTTTGCATTTGACAAAAAGCTTTTCAATCATTTCATTTTTTTCTACGTTATGAGTTTCATTTGGGAATTGTGTTGAATGTGTTGATTTTCTTGGATTACGCTTTCCTTTCGTCATTATATTTCTGATCTGATTTGGGAAAGGAAGAACTGAATTCATTTATTATTTTTAGTAATCTTTGATAAGAAATTTTTTTGCATTTGATTGTTTTTTTAGAGAACATTGGAAATTTGTATAGTCTTTGATTATTTGGAATTGTGTTCATTCAATAAATGAGAAATAGTCACATATTACCCAGATTTTACACCACATTGTGACCTGGACGTCAGGATATTGGATGACCAGGTTTTCTTGAACATTAGGTGATCATAATTGCATATGGTGGCCTGTCGAACCCTAGTTCCTCCCTGCATCAAAACCCTAGGATGGATAATTGACCACACACACACGATGAAATTCATGGTAAATAATGGGGAGGGATAATGTTTTGGTGTCTTCCTCCCAATAAAGGTACAAAAATACTACAAACTTAGAGACCTAAAGGGGAGATTGAATACAGAATTTGTGGTCAAGTTTTATGAATTCCATGACATCAACAGGTTACTGACCTCATGGTGGAAAGAAGATAAGAAGTTCACAAACAAGATAAATGGATGGTACATCATGGTAAACCTTAGAGAGCCTTATATATATTTAATGGCTTTAATCTGTCGATTGTATGGGGAAAAATATTTGTCAAAGTTTCCAGAAGTGTGGGTGCCCTTGGCATATACCATGGAAATCTCCGAGAGCAGTTTCAATTGGGGAGACATCATTTCCAAACAACTAAGCATCAGCATCCTATAGGCCCAGACATCAAAGGATGGATAAACACCAATTTTCCACATGGAATTGTACCTGTTGGACATAATCTGCACAAGAAACGTTTTCACATGTATGAATTTAAGCTTCCATGTTGTTGAGTTACCCATGCATGTCTATTTCATTTATTTATTATTCGATTCCCATTAGTTTTACAAAAACTTGTATAAATACACACAAATGAATATAGTAACGTCTTTAGACAATGGACATGACTTTACATTAACGATATAATTAATAATTAATGGACTTTATAATATATCATAATGTATATTACAAGTCATCCCTTCCTGAAATTCTTCGTCCTTGAAGCATGGGTAAATACTAACACTTGGATCTAAACTCCTCATTTTCTTTACGGTGCCATGAACAATGTGCATGTGTTGAGTTGTAATCACAAATTCACCATGTACAAATTCACTGTAGTCCCAGATAAAGAAAAACAGAACAATTGTCTTCCCGCAAGATATGTTCTTGGAACCCTTCTCGTCTTTTTATGATCCACATCCAAATTAAACACACAGAGTCTACCGTGACCCTCACTTTCATCAAATCTCATATCATTGTATTTGATCAATGAATGTCTAATGTAAATATGTTTAAGAATCCCATCATGAACAAATATGTCGATTTAAATGTATGATGGGAACTGCTCCCACTCATCAAAGTGTCCATTAAGATTAATAATAGAATAAACATTGCATAGTCCATTAGGATAAAGATTAGCATAATCAGGTTTGAAGACAAACACTAAATTCTTTGAAACAATCCCTAAGTTTCCTAATGATCTGCTATTATCTTTTTAACTCTAACATTTGTGATGTGTGATAAATCCTTGCATAGAATATTTCTCATTTCCCATTCTAAGAATATCAGATATCAATGTCTCTATAGTGGAATTTTCCATTATATCACCACCAGATGTGATTTTCTTTTTCCTAACCAAGCTTGAACCATTTCTATCAAAATTTCCTCCTACATATGGATCAGTGTTCTTTGAATGAGAGATCTTAACTTTCACCCCTTCTTTTATGTCCTCCATGCAATTGGTTCAAGGAGGGACACCAATCATGTGCTCTAAAAATACTGTCCAAACTTCCTCATTAATTTATCAGATTGCTACATTCTTGTTCATACTTATTCACAAGAAGATTTGATGATTTTGTACAAGTATTCATAAATGGTAGGGTCAGGATAGTTGTATTTCAAATGAGGAATTAAGGATATTCTATTCCCAGTTGCAATAGAAATAAACATGTCATCCTCTTTACTTTTCTTCTCATTCATATCTTTAATCTCATTTAAGAGAGATTTGGCACTCACTCTTTTTTTGTCATGTTGCTTAAAACAGAAGCTCTTGTGATCAAGATATTTATGGTAGTTCTTTCCATAAACGTTAGCCCACACGTTTTTCATGTCATCACAACACCTGGACCATTCATCTTTCTTTTGTTGAAGATGAGTCAGCATCACTGGTAAGGAAACAACTGGTTCTTTCCATAAAATATCAAGTACGTCAAGTCCATGATCCCCATAAATGCAATCAACGCATCATAAATTTATAGTTGTCAAGTGGTCTTCCATTTGGATGGAAGCATATTGCTTGATTGAACTATCTTGCATCTTTTCCAACAACTCTTTTATACACTTAGTTGTAGTTTTTGTGTATATTATCAACATATTCAACTCAAATCTATCATCCTCACAAAAAAAAATACTTTCCTCATATTGATTTTTGCCCATATGCTTGAAGGAGTGATCCTCACTACCAGATGTCACAGAAAACCAATTATCATTCAATAACTATGTTGCAAGATCAGTGTAATAACTGGAAACACATTTCATATCTTTGAACTATGCAAGAAAATCTACATAATCAACATCAAGGAAATTTATTCTTCCATTGGTTAATTCAATCCAAACACCATCTCCTAATGCACCCATGAAAGTTTTTTGAGCCAACTCAAATTTACCACGCTTAAAATGAAGTACTTTGATGTTATTAAGTAATTCAATGAGTACTTCTTATATGTTTTCTTTAGGAGAGAATTCATTGTCTTGAAAGCATCTAATGTTGTATTGGTGTATGAAAAAATCAATAACTCTCCAATATCAATAAATGTGTGTGGATCACGAGGATCTATGCGAGTTTCCTTCTTAAATATTTCTAAATTCTTCTTAGCCTTCCCTTACTGAAAATTACATGTTTCTTATATAGACAATGCTTCCTGATTTTCTTGAATATGAGACAACACTTCTTGGATGAAAGGAAACACTTCCTCTAACTTATAAATTGGCTTGTTTGTGGATTTTTCTTTGTTTGGAAGAAGAGAAGCATTGTTATTCAATATATATTTTTTCTTGTGATGTTGATCTTTGTCTCTCTCCCTATATCTTTATTTATATTATGCTTTGATTATCTCATTTTCCTTCTCTAGCTCTGTATCATAGTCCCTATATAATTTTCCCTACCATTCTCCATCTTTAAAAAATTTGTACCTCCTCCCTCTCTTAAGTCGACATCTGCAACATTTTTTGAAATCTGAGAAACAATTTCATTGAATTCATCCATAAGATTTGGATACTTTTCAAGAGTGTTAGCCACCAATATTTGCATTTTTTGTCAGTTAATTATGGAGTGGGTGTTTAAATCGATACATTTCAAGAAATATTGATATGTACCAAGTATCAACTTTGTTTTTACTTTCCCAAAAAATCCCCATTCCTGTGAACATAAATTTGTGATATTGTTTCTCATGTTATATCAAGAAATTATGTTGTTCCATCGTATATTTGGAGATATTTTCTTAATTTCAATGGCCTTTTCATGCAACTTCTTCAACCTTTCAACCCATCTAAAAACAACATTGCCACGTGTTAATTTATGGCATGATTTTGCCAACTGAGTGATGATAGGCTTGAGCTCAATTACCTTGTCAATAGATTGTTGATTTTCCTTGTAGCTAAACAAGATGTCAATGCTATGAATAATTTAGTCCTTAGAAATTCCTATACCCAGAACCAAGAGACACTTTTGGAAAGATGACTACATTTGCATGGCCACATAAATCTCATCCATTCAATGAACCATGAC
The DNA here is from genome assembly GCA_032191745.1 of Picea mariana. Lineage (NCBI taxonomy): Eukaryota > Viridiplantae > Streptophyta > Pinopsida > Pinales > Pinaceae > Picea > Picea mariana. The sequence continues at coordinate 60,814 of JASDQU011029294.1, forward strand.
CCTAAGAACCTCAAAAGAATATATTGGAGCCTCTTAATCAATGATGGGTATCAAAATTGTTGATACTGAGAGGGGGGTGAATCAGTATCAAGTACAATTTTAAATAGTTTTCAAATTATAATTAAACCATTCAATTATACCCAATGAGAAATGAGGAATAGTATAAGAGTTACACCAATACACCAAAATACACCATGCACAATATATGATAAATAATCAATAGTTATTGTTCAAGGGAAGTAATGACTTGCAAAGGTAGCTATAACTTCCAAATATAAAGGGAGGGATAAACCTCCAAGAGGAATATACAATCCTACAATATCAATAGAGGTTTGACCTCTCCATCCTTTCCCCTTCCTTCCACCCAAGAATATATGAGATATAATAAAAATTTACATTAAATCATCACCATCAACCAACCATCACATAGAACCTGATAATGCTTCCTGAGACTTCTTCAACTTCTACAATTATTCAATTCTTGGAATACTCTAGTCCTATATATAATATTACTCAATGTATTCTCTGAAACACCTCCAAGTTTCATTCCTTGAATCCTCCCCAAAAATAAGTTATAGAGAGAATGGTAGACCTTTTATTCAGGAGAGCCAACTTGTACATAATGCCCCATGTTCAATATGTAACATAAGATTATGAAACTCGCACACAAGAAACTAAATCTCATACTATTTCCAATGAAATTTGTCTCACTTCATTTGGATTCTCTATGAAGACGTTATGATTGTCTTACCTGAAACACCTGTTTATGACTAGTTTCAGGACTAGTAAAAAACCCTATCTTCCACATAAGTGTATCTCCAAACTTATAGAGAATAAAGATCCGAAATTTTTAACACAGGTACCTAGCTATCTCTTATCAATACCATATCAATTTCACCATCTCAATCATTCTAGAAACAAATTTATATCGAAAATGGTAAGATGACCTATAAATAACATACCTTAGAACACATCACCAAAAGACTTCATCCTCCCTTGAAACCCAGCCTTATTTACTTTAGATTTCATCTGAAATTCGACTTGTGTGTGTAAAATGAATGTATAATGATATGTATTTATACCCTTTATGTCACTTCATTTTAACATTAGGGCCGACCTGACACTTTCTTATTTTGTAATTATTTTCTTTAATTATCTTCAGGGTCGACCTGTACTTCCTTCTTCAATTCACTTTGTCATCTTCAAAAATTAATTTCTCCTCAACCATGAGGATCCACATGATGTGAAACATACCACTGAAAACAACATGATGCATTCTATCCATCCATGGGTGTTGTGTCTGCATGTGCATTGTCCTTCATGTTCAAATACCTTCATCAATCTTGCAGTCCAAAACTAATGACTGGGGTTGACATCAATGAAAACAACCAATCTTCCAACAATCCCCCCTTTTTCATTGATGGCAACACTCATGCTCCCCTTATAATCATGATCCCAATTTTTCTCCCCCTTTGACATCAATGGAAAAGGGTAGGGCTGCTCCCCTTGAGTTTAATGGCAAAAGGTAACTCTCTTCTGTGGGGTTGCTCCCCCTAAACATGTGGCACTCAATAATACTTCATCCTTATTTTTGGTCTTTGGGAATTTTTCTTCCTTGGAATCCTTTTGTGTGGATTTTTTCTTCTCTCTCTTCTTCATGTCTAGGATGTATATGTTGTTTGGTCTTCTTGTTGCAGTTGCAACCAATATTCTTGAGTTATTTTCTATGATTTTACATTTTCGGGAGCCAAACCTAAGAGTGTATCCTTGATCACATATTTTGTTGACACTGAGGAGATTATGCTTCATATGTTCAACCAATAGGACTTTTCTTGATTTCACATTTTCACTTCCAAGCTTTACAGTTCCTTTTCCAAGTATATTGGTAGATGATTCATCTCCAAATGCAACATTTCCACCCTTTTTCTTCAATCTGACAAATTTCTTTTGATCTCCAGTCATATGATATGAGCACCCACTGTCTATGAACCATTCATATACTTCTTTGCATTCTTTAGCGACCAATGTTATTCGACAATTTTCATTTTGTGGAATTTCTTTCTTTTTCCATGTTGTAGTTGGTATACAAACATTTGACATACTATTATCTTCCTTCATATCTCTGCAATATCGTGCTTTGTGACCAAGATTATTGAACTTGTAACATACAATATTTTGATCCATTAATGGGTCAAATGGATTATAATTTCTGTTGACAGGTGTACAAACATTTCCATATCTACTATTTTCACCATTCATGTAGCTTGCGTATTTATTCCTTTCATTGATTCTACAATTGATTGCCTTGTGTCCAAAATTTCCACAAGTATAACAATGTGAAAGAAAGAAATTTTGATACCTAGGAGTAAGTAATCTTGTTTGTGGTGTGGTCCATCTGGGTTCACGATCTATTATTCTGTAGTTTCTTTCATAATGATTTCTTTCATACCTGATGGGAGAGGATCTTCTTGATGTCTCATTCCTTTTGAATTCTAGTCTTCTATCTTGTTGTTCAACTTGATCTGGAGTGTTGGTTTCATCATTTTCATCTTCTTTCTCTTGTTTTGTTGTCTTCAAACTGTCATTGCATCCTAGTCCTGTCTTGTCGTTTGGAGATCTTTGACTGCTAAGGATCTCATCTAATTTTTCAATTCTCTTTTCAAA
>JASDQU011029295.1:5309-20923 GCA_032191745.1 Picea mariana
CCAGGGCATGCTTTCTTCAAATTTCCAACTTCCTTACAAAACATGAATCTAAAAGGGATCCCCCAGTAATCAAGTCTCTACAAATGAATAAACCATCGTCATTTGATTTCCAACTCTGTCGGTAGACCCTTTTGAAGATCTATCTCAACCAACAATTTTTCAATTCTATGGTCCTGCCTAGAAATCACTTTCGATTCCACATGAAGGAATTTACCCAAAGTATCATCGATCGCTTTAAAATCTTCTAGATTCTAGAAATCCATAGGACACCCCGGAAACAAAACCCACAAATGATGAAACCTAAAATGATCTTTATCTTGGTTAAAAAGGTGTTTCCACCTTTTTACCATTAAACTGCCAGAACCGCAAAGCCAAACCCTTTCCAAAATCCTTTCCACATCTTCATCCTTTATGAAATGGAAGAAGAACCATCCATGGACTAGCACTAATGTTTCAGGAGAATACTCTAATAATGGTTTCCAATTTTCCTCAACCCACCAACTAATATCAGACTTTGAACATGCCCAGTAGCTAAAACGCCCTACCAGAGCATGTAAAGACAGGGATGAAACCTCCTGCAAACCCACATCTCTCCCCATAACCATTGTTTTGGTTAAGCTCCTTGGCTTCCACGGTTTTATCTCAGATGACCTCCTATTGCTTCCCACAGTATCTTTGGAACTCCCTCCTAAACCACCAATCCCTTTGGATCTCTCCTTGCCCTAAAAAATGATTACGGTCTCATCCCTTGAAACTCCAGACGAAACCCCTACATCACACTCCACTCTGAGGCATTTGGCATAAAAAATGTTCCATTCCTTCCTCGCATGTGCATCAGGATAGCAACTCTTCGGGGGTAACTTAGCTAAGTGTGGAGCCCTATGAATTCTTGTCACTTTCAAATCAAAGAGGTCATGAATGATCCCGATGAGCCTCGATTCCTTCTTGCAACCATCAAATCCACCACCTGGCAATCGTACCTCCTCGATCTCATCAATCAAATAAAGTTGTTTTAATAAGGGATCCTTCCCGTACTTCAAAAGTTTTGTCTTTTTTGAGTCTTCTCTGTACTTCTCATTTGACTTAAATATTTATGCTTGACTCCACAGGGCATCATCCTCTGGATCCAAAAAACATGACATTGAACCTACCTCCAGCTCAACCTACCCAATTCTGGAATCCCTTCCACCCTTTGACAACACCTCCATACATGGCGTCCAACCCACCTCGAGGTCAAAAAACCCAGAGCTGAACCTTGTTTGAAGTACCCGTACTCTCTTCAAATACCTTGTCTCTTTCTATCTACACAATGGGGAATTGATTTTTCTTTCTATGTATTCCTCCAGTTTATGTAGTGATAATGTCATACATATTAAATCGCAAAAACAATTTTAAATTAGATTTAATTAATGTTTTTCATAATTTTGTTTGATTAAATGTTCTATTAAATAATAAAAATTACTATTTTTTGATATTAAATATAGAATGGGATAAAAAAGACCTTCAAGTAAACTAACCTTGATGACAATAGTTGTTAATATTAATCTTACAAATAGTGATAACATTTTTGCATATATATTAAATCATAAAAACCATTCTAAATCATATTTGAATAATTTAACTATATATATTTATATTAAATATAATTACTATATTAACTATAAAAGATATTACAAAGGCCTTCAACTAAACTAACCTTGATGATAATAGTTGTTAATATTAATCTTATAAAAATAGATAACATGTAGATCTTATAATTAAAAATGATTCATAATTCATTAAAGGGCTTGAAGTTTCAAAACAATTTGATTTTTTATTGGTTGTAAATGGTTTTTAACTATTCATATCCAACATCATAAAATGCATAAAAAAACATAATTGATAAATTATCAATAACCATAAAAAATGACATGTCCAAGATTAAAAAAAAATGTTGAAATAAAATATGTACATATCACTCTTTGTTTCCATCACTATGATTTTCTTCCTCTCTTGGAAATATAGCATTATTGTTATCAAAAAGATTTTTTTTGTTTATCTTGGATTGTGTCTTAATACAAACCATCAATCCCTATCCAACACATCTAGATAAATCACACTTGGTTGTAGTATTTGGAAAAACACAAGGCTCCTTATAGTCATTCTACATCTTTTTAGAGTTCATACATATTATCCAACTATCACGATCTTCCTTTACATTACTATGGTTTAAGGTATCCTGCCACTTGCACCTAAAAATAACACTTTGGAAAGATGAGAAGTTTACTTGCATGATCTCTTGTATATTTTCGATGTAGCTTAACTTCCTCTTTATTAGGTTTTAATCATGGTGTTTTGCCCAACTAGATTGCTCGAACTCAAACTCCACTCCATATCAAAGTGTGACATATCCATCATCAACATTCTTAGTGCAAAATGATGTCCATATGCCCACATAGATGGGAATAAATGCACCTATAAATATGGGAAAAAAGGAAAATGTCATATGTTTAATAACTTGAACATTAATTAAAAAGCATAATACATGTTGTAATTCAAAGGTGCATTACCATTTTTTTTCCAACAAACCAAAGAAAACTATTTTATATATCAAGGTGTGGAGATGTACACAATAACCACTTAGTTGGTGTCCTGCCACTAGGGAAACTAGACCAATAGTAGTGAGAAGTCTACATGTCCAAATTGTTTGCACCAAGTTCTTTAATAAAAATAGACTTGCATAACTATGAAAGGAAACCAAAGTTTTGTCTATCTTGATACTATCATCCCCTAGACTATAGAAAACACTTCCTAGAAATACAAAAATGTAAATCATTCAAGCAAACTAAGTGGGAGAAAGGCCACTTGCCCTTTCTTGGAGCTCTTGGTTCTAAGGCTGAGAAACAACATCTTGTTGGATAGCACTGAGGTGGTCTTGAGTATTTAAGTGAGCTCAAATGTCGTGTAGTTGGTGGTTCATCTTATTCATTTTTTCCTACATCGCCTCGCGATCATCATCACTATATAAGATAATTTTACCCAAAAACATTTTTATATGCCAATATAGATAAACAATTTTGAGATATTTTGTATCCCTTTCTCTAGAGCTCCCCAGGTCTGCTACCAAATTTCCAATCTCTATGTCTACATCCCAGTCATGGAGGAAAGCACGCTCTTGGTGGAAACATGCTTCCACTATTTCTAATTCCTCCTGAATGTTGGGAGGGATTTCCTCTCTAAACTCTCTGACAACTTCCTAGGTTGAAAGCATGACTCTTGGGATGGGAGGCTCAAGGATGATATTGTTGGAAGAGGAGGGGTCTGAGGGAAAATTATGGCCCCACTTGTAACCTCATGAGTAGCCTTGGGATGGTGGCATATTCACAAGTTGGAGCACAAGAACAAGACTAGGAACATGGAGGATGAGAGGCAAGCCACTATAGGGAAGAGTTCTGGTTTTCACTACTTTCCAACTATAAGACAGAGGAAAGAATTCACTCCCACTTAGAATCATAATTTCCACTACATGAGAATGCCTCTTTCCCGAATGATATTGCATAATAAAGCAGGTTTCCCTTGCACAGGAGTGATTGTTGTTAACTCTGTTCATTTTCATTGCAACGTTGAGGTACAAGAGGATCAAGGCAAGTGAATAACCATGTATCCGTTGAGAGATATCACACAAACCGACATTAACTTCCATAGTCAAGATTATATGGCACATGGGTGGTTTGTAATGGTGTCGAACATGTTATCAACCAAGACATCAAAGGTGCATTACAAATTGAACAATGTACCAAGAGAGATTATTGTAGTGCTACTGCACCTAATCTCTATGTTGATTGCATCCTCTTCATCAGGTGCGAAACAATCAAATGTGACATATTTCTCTCTGAGTTGTTTAGCCACCTAGTTGTTGGGATATATCATTAGCATATTTTATTTTAAATAACCAGGATAAGGAATGCTTCTACCATTGAACCGTCTTAATTCTTTCATGTCACTATCCCATTTCCATCTCTTATCTTCATACAATGTGACCCATGGTTGTATTTCCTATACATTGTAAAGATTTTTTTATTGATGAAATTAGTTTCTAAATTCACTGTTGTATTCATGAAATCAAAACCAATAGTATGAGATCAAATATACAATATCAAGTTTAATGTAAATAGTTACTCTGTAGAAATTTGACAAAAGATAAGTGACTTACTTTGTATCATGTGCATTTTTTTGTTCATTTGGAGTAGCTCCCCTTTCCTTTTGTCCTCATCTTGTTAATCATCCCAAACCACTCCACTTGTGTTAAAAGCCTTAATTTCCACCCTACAAGCCAGAAGGGAATCCATAAGAAAATGTAATCCAAAATGCATATTTTGCCTAAGATTTAATCCCTTTTTGGAGATCATCATTGGACACATAGTGGACAACAAGTGATGACCATCACATGACAATGGTAGTTCAACAAGAGATGACCCACGAAACTTCAATATTTGTGGATTTACAAGGAGATAGGTAAAGGATGAGTTGTATCTTCGTGGCAAGGGCCTAAGAACTCATAGCATTCAAGTCTCTAGTGGTCTCTATAAGATCTAGAAGCTCTCCCAATCCTCCTCCAAAGATATATATAAGAAAGGAAAGTCTTGGGTAAGGGAGGAGGAATTCAAGATTAATGTTATGTTTCCCATTTGCAAAGGTGATTTTCCTATCCATCACAGCCAGAAGTCAGAGATCCTAGCCTGACCAAGAAGATGAAGGGATAAGAAAGGAGAAAGAAGTCAAGAGAGAATGGCATCATCACCAAGGTATGTTTTGATGTAAGTTCTCTATGATATTAATAGATCAATGGTTTTCCTCTATATTATTTGTGTTATATTAATAAATGAATTGGATCTGATCTTATGAGTAATAGATATAGATAGATCTAGTGAATTTGGTTTTCCTAACATTATAAGGATAGTGGATAGGTGGTTGTTTGTATTCTTGTGTGCAGGGAGCAGATTGCAGGAGCAGGAGCTGCAACAATCAGGACACGAGAGGACAAATGTCAATCCAAGGTATGTTGAACTTCCTTCTTGGTTAAAAGGAAAAGATTTTACTTGCATATAGGAAGATCATAGAAGTCTAAACCCCTTTCTGTCTAGGATAACTAAGTTAGTCCTAGAGAGATTCTACTATGTATTCAGTAAGATCCTTGTGATATTTTGTTCCACAACTTGTTGATGGATGATATTGTGAGGTTGTGTATTTTCAAAAGATCCCTAACCAGAGTTTTCGTCATATGGTACATTGAATTAAAAGGAAATTCCTTTAAAAGATTCAATGACCTGACAATGAAATTCTTAACACATTACCAATTTCCCATACGATATGAGATAGGAACCGAGCTCTTGAATTCACTGCATCAAGATAATGCCACTCAAATTTCCAATCATATACATGAGTGGATATGGAGACATAGGATGATTAAGACTCATATTCTAGACAAAATCCTTATGGACTGGTTCACAAAGTCCCTCCTACCACCCATTGCCTGAGATGTAGCTATGGTAGGGGTATCCACTGAGGAGCATTCCATTTTATCATTTTATTTTATGGTCATCACCTATTGTACACTAAATGTTAGATCTGATCTTACATTTAATAGATCTAGTAGATTTGAATTTCCTAACACTAGAAGAATATTAGATCGGTAGGTGTTTGTCTCCTTGTGTGAAAGAAGTAGATCGTAGGAGTTGGAGCTAGATATTGATAGTTACATCAGTCAGATACACAAGGAAAACCATCGGTCGAAAGGTATGTTCAACACCCTTCTTGGTTAAAAGGAAATAAATATAATTATATCTAGAGAGAACCATAAGAATCTATCCCCTCTTACTGTATTGGATCAAGGACAGATCCAAGGGAGATCTGGCCCTTGAACATATAACATGACACAATGGTGACTTGGCAGTGAGACACAAGATCTGGATAAATATAGTGCAACAACACAGGAGGCATTGAAGCACTCTCCATGATGACTGGAAGAGTAACCAACCAGAGGAGTGTCTCTGACTCATATTACTAGGACGGATCTTAGACAAGCTAAAACCCAAGTGTATGATGAGGACTCAAACAAGTGCCATGTTCAAGGGCGACTTTACTGACACTGTCATTTTGAGAATAGACCAATGGTGAAAAACCCCCACTCTTTTTTTTATATTGTTTTTTCCTCCTTCATGGTTTAACGAGCATGAAAGAATGATGCAAGTATGCTTGGTCTCCTACATGTTTTAATGAGCATGAAATAATGATGCAAGTATGCTCGTTATGGTGTCGTTTTCATGTATTTTAATGAGTCCAAAAAAGAGATAAAAGTGTATAAGATAGTTTATTTTTTGTGTTCTTTTACGAGTCCAAAAAATAGATAAAAAATACTTTGTAGGAGAGATCGAGTGGTTTGACAACATGATCCTATGTTCCAAGTGCATGGAACCAACCTAATAAAAATGAATGCAAATGGTACATGAAAGTGAGATCCACTCAGCATATGTTCTCTCCCTGGGTAGGTGGGTGCAAAATAGAGGCCAAATAATGCAAGAGGTGTATGGTCAAGGCTACTGCAATAGTGGTAAGCATGATTTGGGAAAATAGCAGTGCAGAAATGGGAGGCATGATGCAAGAAACAAATGCATAAGTGACCATTAAGAAAAAATAAAGAGTTTTCAGGAACCTCCACGGGATGCGGCCAAAAAATAGACAAAGAGAAAAGAATAAGGCTCAACTTCAAGTCATGGCAGGGCTATAGGAGGGCTTACGGGCCTACGAAAAAATGTAGCATGGGAACTGAATGGAAATTTGGGTGCTAACTATGGTTCCCATGAAGGGTAGACTACACTACCAAGCCAGTTATGACGTGCAAAAGAAGTGGCTATTGTCACAACCGGTCAAGATCGAACCTAAGGTATAGTGTTGGTAGTATGGACAGTTAATAATGAAAAGAGGGAAATGCAAGGAAAAACCTATCCATATATGCTAGTTTGGGAACATGTACCTCAATTTTAGTGAAATTCTCCATATTCATAAAAAAAAAATCTTTGTATTCATGTCAACACATGTAAACTAGATGTAGGGGTCAAAACACGTAGTGAAATCTCAAAAATGAAAAGATTTTTATATTTTTTGGATATGATATATAAAAAAAACTCACACCACGCACCTATGTACAAGGAACTATGCAGTCTAACAATTTATGTAGTGTAGAGACAATGGCTAGGCTCAGTCCAAGGATCCTTTTCATAATCAATGAACTCATGAGCCGATGTTAGCATCATATGGATCACCATGCCAGGGCCATGCCACATAGAAATAAATTTTTCCGTCTTAAGATACTCATTGTGAGTAGTCTCGTGAGCTATGGAAGCTCCTTGATGGGCTCCATCAAGACATGAAAGAAGTATGAAATGTGAATCTTTGAGAGAAAGGTTAGCAGAGAATTATGTGGCAAGTTCTGAAGAAGATAATCGAGGCAGAAAAAGGTTAAGACTGGGAGATCTATTGGATGCCCCGACAAATGGCCCCAATCTTGGATCAAAACTCAACATGTGAACTCTTATTGGTTCAAAATCAGGAGAATATGGTGGATGTGTCATCTCATTCTTTGGATTTTCTAAGGAATCCATGATTTCCAAGATGGCCTCTTCTGAAGGAAACTCAATATCTAGGAAATCATGTGAACGCAGAGAGTCAACAACCCGTTTAGGAGGAGTAGGTTGATCACACTCCATATGAGGATGGAGGTGTTGCCCCATATCAATGGATGTTGATGGGATTGTCAGATCGACAATATCAACCATGGTGGAAAGCCACATCACTTCAATATTTTCGTCTTTTGAAACCTGTTCGTGTTTACCGTCGTTGTCAAAAATGTCTGAGTTTATCGTTTTCATGAAAGAAAACCACTTACCAATTGTTGCATGATGCTTTTTTAGGAAATAGATGGTTGATGCAACCATCCAACGCTCATGGAATTAAACTCATTAAAGTGATGAAATATTTTTATGTGGCTTAAATTGAAAAACAAGGTCTTTACCTGGGACTCCATTTAGAAGCAGACACTCAAGGACCAAGGCATTGTATTTTATGAAAATATAGTTTAGAATCCACTGACTGCTTGCTATTATATTGTCCCTTTACATTGCAAGTTTGGAAGGAACTCAAGAGACTCTGTGGAATTCGAGGTATGTGGAGAGGAGCCTCAGTGGAACAAAGTCTAAAAACATAGTGCACAAAGATCTTTGTTAAAAAGTTAAAATGTATTCCTTTGTTAGTGGCACGGGGAGTCTAGTTGTCCCAAAATGCTCATCTTTTTTATGAGGTGCATAACTCCCATTTAATGAATCATGCACATTTTGGTGATCCTTAATGGTCTAGTAAACCAATTCATCCAAAGCCCCCCAAAGTGATAGTTGAAGAGGTTATTGACAAAAAAATTGCATGGGCTTATTTTGATGGCACCAATAAGGTTAATCCACCTCTATGTGATGTAGGTAGTGTTATATATCTCTTCAAATGTCATTTTCTAGAATTTAAGGTAGGTCTGCAAGGAGGATGAAACAATCTATTAGAGTTCATGGCTTTGAAACTTCTTGTTTCCTTATTTGCGGAGAAAGGGGTTCAAAGAATTCAAATTTCCAGTGACTTCCAAGTTATCAATAAGTGGGTTATTGAATACGAGGAGATCAAACTTTCCATATTTGCTATCATTTTAATTTATTTCAAGCATATCTTTTGAGAGTGCAATGGTGATGCTCATGCCTTATCTGAATCAGGTTTATCTATGGAGGTAGGTACACGGTTTATTCAAGAATTTAAGGATGGTCGTCTTTGCGAATGTTTTCATGCTCTTATTTACCAGTGACTAAAGAGTTTGTTCAACATTTTCGTTGTTCTTATATGGATATGGGAATGTAAAAGGACTTTATCTTGGAGAATGTCTATTAGTATATGATTCAAAGGTTTATATAACTAGAAATATGTGGATTTTTTTATATTTGAAGTATGGCCTAAGGGCCAAGAACATTGTTAGCTTTTTTTTGTCAGATACAATACAATGTGTACATAAAAATGTATTTTTAATTATAATAAAGTTACAAGTTTTTCCAAAAAAATTAAAAATAAAAGAGAAATTCATATTTTTTTATTTTAATTAAAATTATAACTAAATTAACATAACTTCATTTAGCAAAAGTTATAAAAAAAATCCAGTCTTTTGGGAGTACACTCCAAAACAAAGGATAACCATTTTGAATTATGATTCAAAAACATAACTTCATTTAGCAAAAGTTATAAAAAAAAGTCCAATCTTTTGGGAGTACACTCCAAAACAAAGGATAACCATTTTGAATTATAATTCAAAAAACATGGAACCCTTATGAAAAATGATAAAATAATGGTTGGGTGATTGTTTGAAAATAAAAGAAAAAGGGAAAATAATAATTAGCCATTAAGAGAAATGAGAAGTTCAAAAGAGAAAATGTGGTATGTGGAGGGTAAAAATAAGTTAAATTGGAAGTTAAAATAGGGTAGAAGAATTAATATCATTTATCATTATCAAATATTATTTTATTATTTTATCATTTTTCACAATGACTTCATACTTTTTCAATCATAATTTATATTGATTATATGTTGTTTTAACTTTATAAATTTCCAACCGTGCACTTTTTTTCTATCATTTCACCTTTATTCATTCCTTTTGGAGTGTCCACTAAAAAAACTAAAAATCATACATAATTTATTTCTAGAAAATTCATACGTTATTATTAATAATGGTAAAAATCTACACACTCAAAATGATTTTTATGATTTAATCTATAACTAAATTAATATAAAATCATCTAAAAAAAAAAAAAATAGTTAATAAAAAGTTTTTGTATTTTTTTTCCCTTTTGTAAGGCTTGGGCCCCCAAGCCCAAGCACGCACACTTCCACCACAAACCGAAATGAACAAAATCGGGTAGGCAAGATGCTCGGTGCGAATGAGGAGACAAAAGTCTTCATATAGGGGAGAGTTGAGATTCCTTGGGGGCGCCTCATGCCAAGGAATGACTCCACCCAAATATTGCTTACGGCATAAGTTAGGCACGAGGCTTGACGAAAGACGTGGGCATAAGTTGGGTGCTTCACCAAACGAAGGGGCACATCAATGAAATAATGAGTTGGTTGGAATGAAGGATGACGTCGATCAAATGGCTTTGTGGACAAGGTGCCCGGTCCAATCAACGAACGAAGGAAGAATTGTAGTGGGCAAGCTTGGTCACCAAGGGTGCCCAGCATGCCAAGGGGAGATTGATCAATGTGTCTTGCAACATACGTTTGTACATCGATTGGAGATTGGTGGGGTGACTATTGATTGTGGGTATGAATTGGGTGCCCAAGAAAAAATGAACGAGCCATTTGGAAGAGAGGAGGGTGAGCTTAGGTGAGTCGGATGAATCACCTAAGGGACGCACACACCTTAGACAAAGTTCAACCAATAAGTTATGTTTACAAGCTGCCAAATGATGGGTCAGCTCCAAGGAAAAGAGACATGTCAGTTCCTAGGATGGACACCTATCTATGCATGAAGGAGAAGACCGAGAGGAAGGAAATAAAGTCATGAAGTAAAACAAGTTATAAACCAAGGAAGGGGGACAGATGAGCTAAGGCAAGGGATGTATATGCCATAGAGATGAAACATGAAGGGGAGGTGACTCATTTTGGTTTCTGACTGTGGTAACGAAAGAAGGGCATGGGGATGACTCAACAAAGAGGGTATTTATGTTTTGCACAGGTTATTGTTGATGTAAATTGAGCGGAAGCTCCTTGTTATCTTTCTTTGTGTGGCATGAGCTATAGGTTGAACACATTGTTGTTCTTGTAATAAAAACTTGGATATTAGGTCAATTTGACTACCCATTCATATTTGTGTCTCTTTATTTTGGTTGCATGTTCTTGGTGTCGTTTTGGTTAAGTATAAGAACTTTGTAATTGGTTAAGTAAATAACACAAGTAATTGAACATGTGACTTGGGGCAGATTATGGGTTCATCTTGAGTAAGGCATAGTCCATATGGAGTAGTTTTTGGTTTGGTTAGGTCGTTGGAATGAAATGTCATAGTGTCACATAACCCTCGGGTGCCAGGTGAAACCTTGGCAGACTGTAGGGTCATGACACCTTTCCTAACACTTATGAAATCTAAACTAAGATAAATAAATAAATAAAATAAGCACCCTATTTAAACAACAAATACAAAAGCATCTCAATTTTTTCACAAGTATTAAAAAATGAAAAAATTGCCCTTGCAAACCCCCATAGTTATTCATCACTACATGATAAACATAAAAAATAGAAAATTGCATGTTCAATTGTTTAATTTTATATATGTTTAGTACATCCCTCTCCAATGAACTTATGGTGGCGCGGCACATTATAATTGCAAATGTATGTTGAAGTATATTATAACAACAAAGATATCTAGACTATCAAGTAATTATAACAACCATTCCGATAATATAATTTCAGAATTTTTGAGATGTTGTTTAAGGAAATGATACCGAGTATTAGATAATAATATGATGAGATGCACATAATTGAGACACTGACTGATGGAAGTTAATTCTTCATAGGATTGAAATTACATTTCAGGTATCCCAATTAAAAAACAAGGGGAAATCAATTAATATTATTACAGAAGTCTTTGAACCCTTGAAATGTGCTCTGCAATCTCAATTTCCATATCACGACAACAAACAATGGATTGAATCATAGAATGGCAACAACGTTTAGTAACACGGTAAATCATTTTTATTAAAAGAAAATAATGGAGACAAATATAGAATGTATTGCATTCACTGGCACAATTCTGTGAAAAACTAGCGTAATTCACCATCTAAGCTCATTTTACTCCTCTTGCAATATCTATCAAAATATAATCTGAGTGTGTAGGTTTTCACAGTTTTCCATAATGTTTATTGGGATTTTTTGAATGATATTACCTTTCCTATTAGACTTCAGGCCTACAAATAGAATTAATCAACAAGGACAAAAATAGAGAAATATAAAACATCACACACATCATAAAGGAATAGACAAGGGCAATGGTAATCTTTATTGCCCAGCCAAATAATGGAGAAAATGGATACAAGTCTAAAGAAGCTCCTCTCGGGATTGTACATTTAAACATGAGATTCTTAAGCATTTATAGGCATATGGAAAGCCAAATGATTGAGAAACCTTCGCCAGAACGAATGTAACTACAAGGTGTGTTGTCACAACCCAATAATATCCACCTTGACAAAAATTTTCAAATACCTTTCCCAATGAATCAAACATCACCTTCCTGCAAGCCAAGAAAATACAAACACCACTGCAACTTCTCTAACAATATTGGTTGTGTGAACATGTTTGCACAATTTTCTCCAGTATGAACCACTCCACTTCCATTGAATCAACATAACCACAAACTAAATCATTCGAACCACTATAGGTGATACTTGTGATTTTAAGATACCAAAGCACTCATTTCCATGTTATTTACCTGGTTTTGCAATGTGTCCAATGACAACACCAACTACATATGAAATTGAACATTCCATCCCAACAATCAACCTTCATATGGCATTTTCATAAGGTAAACTAAACATATAATCCTTTCTTCCTTACTACCAGGACATAAAATTGAAGAAATATTACAATGGGAAGTTAAAGGGATATTTACCAGTTTCTCAAAGTTATTTTGAATCTCATCAGTGACAACCACAATTTACCCTTTTTTCCCATCTATGTATACTTCTATGCCCAGTATTTGTTTTGTTTCTCCTAGATCCTTGATCAAAATTCCTAGCCAACTGAGCCTTTAACCTATTGATCTCAACCATGCTTTGCTTGCAACAAGCATATCATCAACATACCACCAAGATAATGAATATTACATAAACACAATGATCATACTCACTTCTTAAGAAACTTTGGCTCACTATGAAGGAATCAACCATCTTGTACCATTTCATGGGTACCTTGGCCATACAATGATTCCTTGAGTTTGCAAACAAATATCCCTTTGTAATATTGAACGACTTCTCATGGTACATATCTCTGCTACTGATCATTTCTATACAATAGGATCCCACAATTTACATCCCTTAGCTCCATCACCATAACCAACAAAAATATAAAACTGTGTTTCCTTAACCGAATATGGCCAAGCCATCCAAGTGAATCTTCACCCCTCACCTCTAGGATAATTTCAATGGATTATCCTAAGCCCTTTTAAAGGCTTCATTACATGTAATCCATGGGCTCTAAAACCATGAGATACCAAAAAAATGTGCTTGAAACCATGACTCTTGACCTAACTTTCCCCTCCTTTTCCCCTGACCAAAAACCTACCAAACTTCAAAGTTAGGGTATTTGGGAATATCTCATGCTCCCTCCTATCACATAGGTTGACATCTAGACTTTACCGATGAAATTTCAAACCTAGGGTATGCATTCCTAAACAGGTCTTACAGTTATATGCTCATTTACATGTCATAAAAAATTTGTCAACTCCACCTCAAAATTTGCATTTAAGACTTTCACAATTTCTTCAAATCTATGTAAGTCCATAAACACTATACTTCCATGCTTGACTTGCCACCATCACTACTAGATCTAACTCTGCCTCCTCAGACAACAAATCATAATGGTCCATGATCATCTTGTTAAGGAATTCCACCAAACACTTTTCGCGTAACCTCCAAACTGCAGGACTTGACATACATAAACAATATACCCAAGAGGAAACCTTTCTCTAACCACTTCCATGGATTCCAATTCTGATGCCCCGTCGACCTTTTTCCTCAACATCCAACAGCCTTTCGAACTCATAGGGTTTTTCCTCCTAAAAGACAGAGTGCCAAACCCTCGGTTCCCTTGCATCAAACTCTCCTTCTTTGCACGTAAATGAAAATATTCCATTGACTCTCATAGACCTTCATCCAACCTCAACTTGAATACCACTTGTTGGACTTCAAGCCGGCAAACAAAATTCATGAACAGAGACAAAAATAGAGAAATATAAAACATCACACATAACAAAGAGGAATATATGGGAACAATGGTAATCTTTATTTCTCAACCAAATAATGGAGAAAATGGATAGAAGCCTGAAGAATCTCCTCATGGGCTTCTACATTTAAATAAGACATTTTCAAACATTTCCAGGAATATGAAAATCCAAATGCTTGAAAAACCTCTACTAAAACAAATGTAACTCCAAGGTGTGTTGTCACGACCCAACATTGCCAAATGAAATAATTTTATTACAAGTGATGTGTTTCATCATGATGTAAATAATACATGGCCATTGATCTTCAACAAACATTAAATTGAAAATCTAACCCAAAGTGGAGTTCAAATAAGAATAAGAATAAGCCATCATAAAGTACTCTGAAAAGCCATGAGACTTCGAAGAAGAAGCGTGATGTGAAAATAGACTTGATGGAGTAGGCAAGGGAAGAGGCAATGGTTTCCTTCACTTGGCCTCTCTTGGGGACATGATTTCTCTTAGAAGGCATACTTATGTGCCTAGAATTGGCCTGTGATGGCATGTTGATGATGGTATGAATTCTCTCTCAATAACTAAATTTACACAGAGACTGGAGGAGATTGGCTACCCAGGTTGTTATACAATTATTTTCCACCTGATCAGCTGATGGGTATCATCCACAGGTTAGTAGTTTGAAACAATGAATTATACCACTTTTCCCATGAGTTTACAATACCTTTTTTCCTGGTCGCTTGTTTTCCCTTTACATCTCTCAACCAGAAAGCTATGGTTTCTCCTTGTCCTCTTGAAAAGGGCGATCGATCTCTCCTTGCAAGAATGCAGGGCACAACTGGGTCTGTTACTCCCTATTTAGGATTGGTTTCGGGAGATGAGATTGAACCCTGGATGTTTTGTTTTTCGACCTTGAGAATATTTTCATCTTGGGCATGGAGATATTATCCAAACTACCCTTTGATCTTATCTCTACTATCCTATAAATAATGGAGGTTACTCATGGGGAAAAGGGGGAGAAAGTAGAAAGAAAACTTATTATGGCAGTTTGATTACAGAGCTTGGGCAAGGAACTTGGGAAAGGACTGCATCAACTTCTTTGATTGTAAGTTGAAATGCATTTGTCCATTAATAGAAGATGTACAAGATTTTCCTCCTTACTTGGATGTATATGTAATTGTTATATTTTCTTGTAGAGGATTAATGTTTTCATGTGCTATGATACATTATGTTGGTTGGATCTCTCTTTCTCTTCTTACTTCTTCTTGGCTTGACCTAAGTTCATATATGAACAGGTTTCCAACAAAACCCTCTAAAACTATCGGCCCTCCTGGTAAAACAGAAGGTGACGCTGCACACAAGGTCCATAACGCAGTCTCACCCAAAATATCTCTATGTGTGAATGCAATACCCAGGTGTTTGCAGTCTAGGAATGAGTGGGGATCTAGGAGGGTATTTTATCTTTCTTTATGCCTTAAACTTGTTCTTGATAAATTATTTCTAGGATTCATTCATTTCATGTTTTAGCCTTATGCATGCATGCTAATACATCTAGTTAATCATTCATTCATAA
>JASDQU011029295.1:20969-31250 GCA_032191745.1 Picea mariana
CTCTTCACAGAATTGTACCAGTGAATGCAATACAGATTGTGCTCTTCTCCATTCTTTTTTTAATAAAAAGGATTAACTGTGTTACTAAAAGTTGCTTCCATCCTATGATTCAATCCACTGTTTATTGTCGTGATATGTCAGTTGAGATTGCAGAGCATTTGTCAGGGGTTCAAATAATTCCGTAAACAGTTATTTAATTTTTCCTCGTATTGAAGTTGGGAGATCTGTAATGTAATTTCAGCTCTCTGAAGAAAAGGAGTGAACATTTTTCCTCCCGCTTTCTTCATTTTCCTTCTTGTTCTCTCTTCCACTAAATTATCTAATCATTACTTTTACACACAAAACAATGCCAATCAGTAGAAAGAGAGGATAAACAATTTTGAGATATTTTGTATCCCTTTCTCTAGAGCTCCCCAAGTCTGCTACCAAATTGCCAATCTCTATGTCAACATCCCAATCATGGAGGGAAGCAGGCTCTTGGTAGACACATGCTTCCACTATTTCTAATTCCTCCTGAATGTTGGTAGGCATTTCCTCTCTAAACTCTCTGACAGCTTCCTGGGCTGAAAGCATGACTCTTGGGATGGGAGGCTTAAGGATGATATTGTTGGAAGAGGAGGGGTCTGAGGGAAAATTATGGTCCCACTTGTAACCTCATGAGTAGCCTTGGGATGGCAGCATATTCACAAGTTGGAGCACAAGAACAAGACTAGGCACATGGAGGATGAGAATCGAGCCACTATAGGGAAGAGTTCTGGTTTTCACTACTTTCCAACTATAAGACAGAGGAAAGAATTCACTCCCAATTAGAATCATAATTTCCACTATATGAGAATGCCTCTTTCCCGAATGATATTGCATAATAAAGCAGGTGTCCCATGCCTCTTTCCCGAATGATATTGCATAATAAAGCAGGTGTCCCTTGCACAGGAGTGATTGTTGTTGACTCTGTTCATTTTCATTGCAACGTTGAGGTACAAGAGGATCAAGGCAAGTGAATAACCCTGTATCCGTTGAGAGATATCACACAAACCGAAATTAACTTCCATAATCAATATTATATGGCCACATTGGTGGTTTGTAATGGTGTTGAACATGTTATCAACCAAGACATCAAAGGTGCATTACAAATTGAACAATGTACCAAGAGAGATTATTGTAGTGCTACTGCACCTAATCTCTATGTTGATTGCATCCTCTTCATCATGTGGGAAACAATCAAATATGACATATTTCTCTCTGAGTTGTTTAGCCACTTAGTTGTTGGGATATATCATTAGCATATTTTATTTTAAATAATCAGGATAAGGAATGCTTCTACCATTGAACCGTTTTAATTCTTTCATGTCACTATCCCATTTGCATCTTTTATCTTCATACAATGTGACCCAGGGTTGTCTTTCCTATACATTGTAAAGAATTTTTTTATTGATGAAATCAGTTTCTAAATTCATTGATGTATTCATGAAATCAAAACCAATAGTATGAGATCAAATATACAATATCAAGTTTAATGTAAATAGTTACTTTGTAGAAATTTGACAAAAGATAAGTGACTTACTTTGTATCATGTGCCTTTTTTTGTTCATTTGGAGTAGTTCCCCTTTCCTTTTGTCCTCATCTTGTTAATCATCCCAAACCACTCCACTTGTGTTAAAATCCTTAATTTCCACCCTACAAGCCAGAGGGGAATCCATAAGAAAATGTAATCCAAAATGCATAGTTTGCCTAAGATTTGATCCCTTTTTGGAGATCATCATTGGACACATAGTGGACAACAAGCTATGACCATCACATGACAACGGTAGTTCAACAAGAGATGACCCACAAAACTTCAATATTCATGGATTTACAAGGAGATAGGTGAAGGATGAGTTGTATCTTCATGGCAAGCGCCTAAGAACTCATAGCATTCGAGTCTCTAGTGGTCTCTATAAGATCTAGAAGCTCTCCCAATCCTCCTCCAAAGATATATATAACAAAGGAAAGTCGTGGGTAAGGGAGGAGGAATTCAAGATTAATGTTATGTTTCTCATTTGCAAAGGTGATTTTCCTATCCATCACAGCCAGAAGTCAGAGATCCTAGCCTGACCAAGAAGATGAAGGTATAAGAAAGGAGCAAGAATTCAAGAGAGAATGGCATCATCATCAAGGTATGTTTTGATGTAAGTTCTCTATGATATTAATAGATCAATGGTTTTCCTCTATATTATTTGTGTTATATTCATAAATGAATTGGATCTGATCTTATGATTAATAAATATAGATAGATCTAGTGAATTTGGTTTTCCTAACATTATAAGGATAGTGGATAGGTGGTTGTTTGTATTCCTGTGTGCTGGGAGAACATTGCAGGAGCAAGAGCTGCAACAATCGGGACACGAGAGGACAAATGTCAATCCAAGGTATGTTGAACCTCCTTCTTGGTTAAAAGGAAAAGAGTTTACTTGCATATAGGAAGATCATAGAAGTCTAAACCCCTTTCTGTCTAGGATAACTAAGTTGGTCCTAGAGAGATTCTACTATGTATTCAGTAGGATCCCTGTGATATTTTGTTCCATAACTTGTTGATGGATGATAGTGTGAGGTTGTGTATTTTCAAAAGATCCCTGACCGGAGTTGTCATCATATGGTACATTGAATTAAAAGTAATTTAAAAGATTCAATGACCTGACAATGGAATTCTTAACACATTACCAATTTCCCATACGATATGAGATAGGAACCGAGCTCTTGAATTCAATGCATCAAGATAATGCCACTCAAATTTCCAATCATATACATGAGTGGATATGGAGACATAGGATGATTAAGACTCATATTCTAGACAAAATCCTTATGGACGGGTTCACAAAGTCCCTCCTACCACCCATTGCCTGAGATGTAGCTATGGTAGGGGAATCCACTGAGGAGCATGCCATTTTATCATTTTATTTTATGGTCATCACCTATTGTCCACTATATGTTAGATTTGATCTTACATTTAATAGATCTAGTAGATTTGAATTTCCTAACACTAGAAGAATAGTAGATCAGTAGGTGTTTGTCTCCTTGTGTGAAAGAAGCAGATCACGGGAGTTGGAGCTAGATATTGATAGTTACATCAGTCGGATATGCAAGGAAAACCATCGGTCGAAAGGTATGTTCAACGCCCTTCCTGGTTAAAAGGAAATAAATATAATTAGATCTAGGGAGAACCATAGGAATCTATCCCCTCTCACTGTCTTGGATCAATGACAGATCCAAGGGAGATCTGGCCCTTGAACATATAACACGACACAATGGTGACTTGGCAGTGATACACAAGATCTGGATAAACATAGTGCAACAACACAGGAGGCATTGAAGCACTCTCCATGATGATTGGAAGAGTAACCAGCCAGAGGAGTGTCTTTGACTCATATTACTAGGACGGATCTTAGGCAAGCTAAAACCCAAGTGTATGATGAGGACTCAAACAAGTGCCATGTTCAAGGGAAACTTTACTGACACTGTCATTTTGAGAATAGACCAATGGTGAAAAACCCCCACTCTTTTTTTTTCTTTTTTTTTATAGTTTTTTCCTCCTTCATGGTTTAACGAGCATGAAAGAATGATGCAAGTATGCTTGGTCTCCTACATGTTTTAACGAGCATGAAATAATGACACAAGTATGCTCATTATGGTGTCTTTTTCATGTATTTTAAAGAGTCCAAAAAAGAGATAAAAGTGTACACGATAGTTTATTTTTCGTGTTCTTTTATGAGTCCAAAAAATAGATAAAAAATACTTGGTAGGAGAGATCGAGTGGTTTGGCAACATGATCCTATGTTCCAAGTGCATGGAACCAACCTAATAAAAATGAATGCAAATGGTACATGAAAGTGAGATCCACTCAGCATATGTTCTCTCCCTGGGTAGGTGGGTGCAAAATAGAGGTCAAATAATGCAAGAGGTGTATGGTCAAGGCTACTGCAATAGTGGTAAGCATGATTTGGGAATATAGCAGTGTAGAAATGGGAGGCATGATGCAAGAAACAAACGCATAAGTGACCATTAAGAAAAAATAAAGAGTTTTCAGGAACCTCCACAGGATGCGGCCAAAAAATAGACAAAGAGAGAAGAATAAGGCTCAACTTCAAGTCATGGCGGGGCTATAGGAGGGATTACGAACCTACGAAAAAATTCAACATGGGCACTAAATGGAAATCTGGGTGCTAACTACGGTTCCCATGAAGGGTAGATTGCACTACCAAGCCAGTTATGACATGCAAAAGAAGTGGCTATTATTGCAAACGGTCGGGATTGAACCTAAGGTATAGTGTTGGTAGTATGGACAGTTAATAATGAAAAGAGGGAAATGCAAGGAAAAACCTATCCATATATGCTAGTTTGGGAACATGTACCTCAAGTTTAGTGGAATTCTCCATCTTCATAAAAAAAATCTTTGTATTCATGTCAACACATGTAAACTAGATGTAGGGGTCAAAACACGTAGTGAAATCTCAAAAATGAAAAGATTTTTATACTTTTTGGATATGATAGATAAAAAAAACTCACACCACGCACCTATGTTCAAGGAACTATGCATTCTAACAATTTATGTAGTGTAGAGACAATGGCTAGGCTCAGTCCAAGGATCCATTTCATAATCAATGAACTCATGGGCCAATGTTAGCATCATATGGATCACCATGTCAGGGCCATGCCACATAGAAATAGATTTTTGTGTCTTAAGATACTCATTGTGAGTAGTCTCGTGAGCTATGGAAGCTCCTTGATGGGCTCCATCAAGACATGAAGGAAGTATGAAATGTGAATCTTTGAGAGAAAGGTTAGCAGAGAATTATGTGACAAGTTCTTAAAAAGATAACTGAGGCAAAAAAAGGTTAAGACTAGGAGATCTATTGGATGCCCCAACAAATGGCCCCAATCTTGGATCAAAACTCATCATGTGAACTCTCATTGGTTCAAAATCAAGAGAATATGGTGGATGTGTCATCTCATTCTTTGGATTTTCTAAGGAATCCATGATTTCCAGGATGGCCTCTTCTGAAGGAAACTCAATATTTAGGAAATCATGTGAACACAGAGAGTCAACAACCCGCTCAGGAGGAGTAGGTTGATCACACTCCATATGAGGATGGAGGTGTTGCCCCATATCAATGGATGTTGATGGGATTGTCAGATCGACAATATCAACCACGGTGGGAAGCCACATCACTTCAATATTTTCGTCTTTTGAAACCTGTCTGTGTTTACCGTCGTCGTCAAAACTGTCTGAGTTTATCGTTTTCATGAAAGAAAACCACTTACCAATTGTTGCATGATGCTTTTTTGGGAAATAGATGGTTGATGCAACCATCCAACACTCATGGAATTAAACTCATTAAAGTGATGAAAATTTTTTATGTGGCTTAAATTGAAGAACAAGGTCCTTACCTGGGACTTCATTTAGAAGCAGACACTCAAGGACCAAGGCATTGTATTTTATGAAAATATAGTTTAGAATCCATTGACTGCTTGCTATTATATTGTCCCTTTACATTGCAAGTTTGGAAGGAACTCAAGAGACTCTGTGGAACTCGAGGTATGTGGAGAGGAGCCTCAGTGGAAGAAAGCCTGAAAACCTAGTGCACAAAGATCTTTGTTAAAAAGTTAAAATGTATTCCTTTGTTAGTGGCATGGGGAGTGTGGTTGTCCCAAAATGTTCATCTTTTGTATGAGTTGCATAACACCCATTTAATGAATTATGCACATTTTGGTGATCTTAATGGTCTAGTGAACCAATTCATCCAAAGCCCCCCAAAGTGATAGTTGAAGAGGTTATTGAAAAAAAAATTACATGGGCTTATTTTGATGGCACCAATAAGGTTAATCCACCTCTATGTGATGTAGTTATTGTTATATATCTCTTCAAATATCATTTTCTAAAATTTAAGGCAGGTCTACAAGGAGGATGAAACAATCTATTAGAGTTCATGGCTTTGAAACTTCTTGTTTCCTTATTTGCGGAGAAAGGGGTTCAAAGAATTCAAATTTTCAGTGAGTTCCAAGTGATCAATAAGTGGGTTATTGAATACGAGGAGATCAAACATTCAATATTTGCTATCATTTTAATTTATTTCAAGCATATCTTTTGAGAATGCAATGGTGATGCTCATGCCTTATCTAAATCAAGTAAGTTTATCTATGGAGGTAGGCACACGGTTTATTCAAGAATTTATGGATGGTCAACTTTGCGAATGTTTTCGTGCTCCTATTTACCAGTGACTAAAGAATTTGTTCAACATTTTCGTTGTTCTTATATGGATATGGGAATGTAAAAGGATTTTATCTTGGAGAGTGGTCCATTACTTAATGTCTATTAGTATATGATTCAAAGGTTTATATAACTAGAAATATGTGGATTTTTTTATATTTGAAGTATGGCCTAAGGGCCAAGAACATTGTTAGTTTTTTTGTCAGATACAATACAATGTATACATAAAAATGTATTTTTTAATTATAATAAAATTACAAGTTTTTCCAAAAAAAATAAAAATAAAAGAGAAATTCATAATTTTTTTTATTTTAATTAAAATTATAATTAAATTAACATAACTTTATTTAGCAAAAGTTATAAAAAAAAGTTCCAATCTTTTGGGAGTACACTTCAAAACAAAGGATAACCATTTTGAATTATGATTAAAAAACATGGAGCCTTTATGAAAAATAATAAAATAATGGTTGGTGATTGTTTAAAAATAAAAGAAAAAGGGAAAATAATAATTATTCATATCTAATTTAAGAGAAATGAGAAGTTCAAAGGAGAAAATGTGATATGTGGAGGGTAAAAATAAGTTAAATTGAAAATTAAAATAGAGTAGAAGAATTCATATCATTTTTCATTTTCAAATATTATTTTATTATTTTATCATTTTTCACACTGCCTTCATACTTTTTCAATCATAATTTACATTGATTATATGTTGTTTTAACTTTATAAATCTCCAACCGTGCACTTTTTTTCTATCACTTTACCTTTATTCATTTCTTTTGGAGTGTCCACCCAAAAAAACTAAAAATCATACATAATTTATTTCTAGAAAATTCATATGTTATTATTAATAATTGTAAAAATTTACACACTCAAAATGATTATGATGATTTAATCTATAACTAAATTAATAGAAAATCATCTAAATAAAAGAAAAATAGTTAATAAAAAGTTTCTATATTTTTTTTCCTTTTTGTAAGGTTTGGGGCGCCAAGTCCGAGCATGTGCACTTCCACCACAAACCGAAACAAACAAAATCGGGTAGGTAAGATGCTCGATGTAAATGAGGAGACAAAAGTCTTCATATAGGGGAGAGTTGAGATTCCTTGAGGGCGTGTCATGCCAAGGAATGACTCCACCCAAATATTGCTTACGGCATAAGTTAGGCGCGAGGCTTGACGAAAGACGTGGGCATAAGTTGGGTGCTTCACCAAATGAAGGGGCACATCACTGAAATAATGAGTTGGTTGGAATGAAGGATGACGTCGATCAAATGGCTTTGTGGACAAGGTGCCCGATCCAATCAACGAACGAAGGAAGAATTGTAGTGGGCGAGCTTGGTCACCAAGGGTGCCTAGCACGCCAAGGGGAGATTGATCAATGTGTCTTGCAACATACATTTGTCCATCGATTGGAGATTGGTGGGGTGACTATTGATCGTGGGTATGAATTGGGCGCCCAAGAAAAAATGAACGATCCATTTGGAAGAGAGGAGGGTGAGCTTAGGTGAGTCGGTTGAATCATCTAAGGGATGCACACACCTTAGACAAAGTTCAACCAAGAAGTTATGTTTACAAGTTTCCAAATGATGGGTCGGATCCAAGGAAAAGAGACATGTCAGTTCCTAGGATGGGCACCTATCTATGCACGAAGGAGAATATCGAGAGGAAGGAAATAAAGTCATGAAGTAAAACAAGTTATAAACCAAGGAAGGGGAATAGACGAGCTAAGGCAAAGGATGCATATGCCATAGAGGTGAAACATGAAGGGGAGGTGTATCATTTTGGTTTCTGACTGTGGTAACGAAAGAAGGGCATGGGGATGACTCAACAAAGAGGGTATTTATGTTTTGCACATGTTATTGTTGATGTAAACTGAGCGGAAGCTCATTGTTATCTTTCTTTGTGTGGCACGAGCTATAGGCTCAACACATTGTTGTTCTTGTAATAAAAACTTGGATATTAGGTCAATTTGACTCCCCATTCATATTTGTGTCTCTTTATTTTGGTTGCATGTTCTTAGTGTCGTTTTGGTTAAGTATAAGAACTTTGTAATTGAACATGTGACTTGGGGTAGATTATGGGTTCATCTTGAGTAAGGCATAGTCCATATGGAGTAGTTTTTGGTTTGGTTAGGTCGTCGGAATGAAATGTCGTAGTGTCGCATGACCCTCGGGTGCCAAGTGAAACCTTGACAAACTGTAGGGTCATGACACCTTTCCTGACACTTATGAAATCTAAACTAAGATAAATAAATAAATAAAATAAGCACCCTATTTAAACAACAAATACAAAACCATCTCAATTTTTTCACAAGTATTAAAAAATGAAAAAATCGCCCTTGCAAACCCCCATATTTATTCACCACTACATGATAAACATTAAAAATAGAAAATTGCATGTTCAATTATCTCAATTTTTTCACAAGTATTAAAAAATGAAAAAATCACCCTTGCAAACCCCCATATTTATTCACCACTACATGATAAACATTAAAAATAGAAAATTGCATGTTCAATTATTTAATTTTATATATGTTTAGTACATCCCTCTCCAATGAACTTATGGTGACGCGACACATTATAACTGCAAATGTATGTTGAAGTATATTATAACAACAAAGATATCTAGACTATCAAGTAATTATAACAACCATTCCGATAACATAATTTCATAATTTTTGAGATGTTGTTTAAGGAAATGATATCGAGTATTAGATAATAATATGATGAGATGCACATAATTGAGTCACTGACTGATGGAAGTTAATTCTTCATAGGATTGAAATTACATTGCAGGTATCCCAATTGAAGAAAGGGTGAAATCAATTAATATTATTACAAAAGTCTTTGAACCCTTGAAATGTGCTCTGCAATCTCAATTTCCATATCACGACAACAAACAATGGATTGAATCATAGAATGGAAACAACTTTTAGTAACACGGTAAATCATTTTTATTAAAAGAAAATAATGGAGACAAACATAGAATGTATTGCATTCACTCACTGGCACAATTCTATGAAAAACTAGCGTAATTTGTAACATCCCGCTCTGGCGCACTAAGAACACTTATTATTTGAGGACACTTGCTCACAAGTGATCTGGACTTTTATGATGTTAGACCATTTATACTTGATTATGATGCGATTGACAGATGACATGATGTGTTACTATTTGATGTAGATAGGTGCTATTGACTCAGTTTTATTGAGTGTGCAGGGTTTTTGACCTTGAGGATGCAGAGGCATCGGTAGAATCCCCTTGGACTCCGGACTGAGTCAGGGAGTGTGCTTTTGGGTGATATGTTTACTATGATGTTTCATTCGATTCGATGATTTGTTGTTGACATTTCTGACATGATTATTGTTTATGCAGACTGACGATAGCTTGCCGACCAGACTCACATATGGAGTAAAGGGGCCACACACGATTTGCATAGAGGTTGAGGGAGAGGGGTGGACAACAGCCCTGCCACCGCCTGCTAGCACTCCCGTCGTGGCTCGAACTGTAGGTTAACGATTACCTAGTTCGAGAGGACCCACGATGCCGTGAGGGCCGACTGTGACAGTCACTCACGATGATTCTAAGGGGCGCGCAATAAGGCGGGGGCCTTATTCCTTAGAACCCTTAGTCTCCTACAAGTTCACCTGGCGGAGTGTTGACTCCAGGGTTTATAGAGGTCTACCAATCAATCCAGTTGTCAAGTGGCACCCTTGGAGCACGTGGTGCATCCTGAAGGAAACGTCGCACAAAAAAAACTCAGTTGGCGAGTGGCACCCTTGGAGCACATGGTGCATCCTGAAGGGCACGTCGCCCAAAATAAATTCAAGAGGCGAGTGGCACCCTTGGCGCACGTGGTGCGTCCTGAAGGGCACGTCGCAATAAAGCTGGTGAAGGAGTCAGCCTAATTATCCCTAAGTCATCAGCACTTGAATAAAACCTTAAGCAATTCCCCTAGCCAATCGTCGCCTAGCTCAGAATCTAAGCCCTAAGCCTAAGACTTTTCTAGAAAAAGGGGGGAAATTTAGTGTGACCTTAACAA
>JASDQU011029296.1:0-11916 GCA_032191745.1 Picea mariana
GGGATAGATGAATGGGAGATAAGATGTAAAATGATAATATGGTGGGAGCGGACGATGGCTCTTCAAAATCCCCCCTGGTGGCTAACCAAGACCTATGGACACAAGCTTGCTAGGGCACCTCGTTTATCCCCCAAACCATGGTCAAGTGGGTTAGTGTAAGATCCAAGCAGTTGTAAAAAATGTAAGGAACCTAATGCATATACCTGAATGTTATAATGATCAAACATGACACATACCATGATACCTGGACCAATTACCTCATGGAGCAAGAGTCTTCTTCGATGCAAGCCCAAGCCGATGGTGATGGATGCTACTGCTGCTGACAGGACATGTCTGATGAAGAAGAAGAAGGATGGGCCCTCCAGGGCCATGCTCAGGTCAATCCTGCTCTCGGTACCCCATGTCTAAGACCTGTGGGCCTCGAGACATGATCTCCTAGTTATCCCTAGAAATCGGGGATAACAGGCATATCAAAACAATCAAACTTGGAGTCTTCACTTCCAGGGAGGGTGCGTTGTTTCTCTAAATGTACTGGATCTGAGATCCCTTTGGATCTACATATTATCGCTTGGACAAAAGATCCCTTCTCCTGCAAACACCCTCATGATAATGATACAATTTTAAACATATACAAGTGCATACCTCTGAAATTTGTAGCGCCATCCAACTTGTTTTCTAATCTCAAGACTAGCGCAATTGGCAACTGGCAACTGAAAACTGCAACTCGCACTGGCAATGCAACTGGCACTGCAATTGCAACTAGAACTGCAATTGCAATTGGAACTGAAACTGAAACTGACACGAAGCAACTGACACTGCAACTGGCACTGCAACTGCAACTAGCATTGCAACTGCAACTCAGAACTGGAAATTTCAACTTTCACCAAGTTGTAATCTAAGACCACCAGGATGTGTGCTAGGGTAGGGCGAGTTGATTTAGAGCAAAATCAATCTCAACATCCTCCAATAGGTTGCTCAATGAGCTTAACAAGGTTTAGGCCTTGAACAACGACAAATTGCAACAATGTGGTAAATCTCACGATCTTCCTTCCAATGGTTAGACTATTCTGAAGGAAACCTGCTCTGATACCATGTTGAATTTTCATTAGTTTTGTTAACATTAGATTTACCATATCATTTTGATCTTCTTTTAACATTCAATAACCATATACTGAAATATATAAGCAACAGATAAACAAGCATGAGAAGACAAAGATTTATCCTGCGAAACCCTTCTTCACAAGGGAGAAAAACCCAACAACTTTTCTTAGAGAGAATATCCTTGCCAATACAATATAACCAAGAACCAACTCTATCTACTAGAGAAAACTAACAAAGAAGAATACTTATCTCCACGAGAGATAACCCAACAATGCAACATCATCAAACCCTAGCCAAAGCACTAAAGTATATGGCATCTACTAGCGCATTACCAATATAGAAGATAAACCAACCAACCTGCACCCTTATTCCTTCTGAATTGCAGTTGCTACTACAACTCTCAATTAGACTTGCACTCTAGATGAGTGAGAGAGTGTGACAAATGAGGAAGGCGTCACCTCTATTTATACTGGACTAGGCAAGTGTAATTTCCAATAGGGTTGACGTGTCTTCCTAGAAAATATATTTTCTCTGTCTTTTTACTCGATGACCTCAAGGGATCAAATAACAAGTTTAGTAGCCAAGCCTACCGCCCCCTATCTTGATCATCGATTGGTTGGTCTAGGTCTAGGAAAGAGAGGTTGTGATGTAGTTTGTTGTACCTATTTGGAACAAGAACACTTCACTACATATATATAACAACTTCCAAGCTAAAGTATGCAATAATGACCTCTTTTAGACACTAGACTAGTAAGTCGCTATGGCTGTTGCAAATTGAAGTATTAAACTAGTCTTATAACAACAATGAATAATTTGCAACAACAACAACAACAATTATTGCTCATAAATGTAATCATTTAACATGAAAAGTAAGCATTCATCAAGCAAAAAATTATCCAATTGCTAGAAAATATTTCTGAACAAGTTAGGCCACCTTTAGATGAGAGTATGCAACACATAAATGTAGTTTTAGATGGCTGTTGCAAACTTTTATAACAACAACAAATACTATAGTGAGTTTTCTAGGGTTAGAGTTAGTAGAATACTTGAGAGTTTTGGAAAAGAGGTTATAACAACCACAAGAGTTGCTTCTAGATTAGTGCCTTTACCATTTTAGGGCTATGGAGTCTCAAATGCATCCACGCTTGAAGGTTGATCTACTTGAAACCAAGAGGTAGAGTCTAAACCCTAAGGTGCAAACACATTTGGGCCTTGGGCTTTAGACCTTGAGGAGAAGGACGTCTAGGGTGCAAGCACTTTTGGGCCCTAGATATCGTTTCTCCCTTCTTGTAGCTTCAACTAGGTCAAAAATCAATTGTGTAGGGATAAAATCCTAAAGTGATAGCACGTAAGGGATTTAGAGTTCTAACCCTAGCAACAACAATTCAAAATTTTTGGACAAGTAAAACTTTGTGAGAGGAAGAAGCACTTATGTTCCTCTCTTAGGGTTTCAACAAAACAAGACTTCTTGCAACAAAATAACAATTTTACTACTTATATCCACAACATATCAAAGAATTGCAAAAAATTACTTACTTCATCCAAGAATCCAAGAACATTTAACCCTAATTATAAAAATATCCATCAAAAATTTGCAAACCATCCAGAAGAGATCCATTCCTATCATAACGCATGAGAGAGAGACCAATAACCCCAAAGGGGCCAAAAATTTCAGAAGTACTCCTCTACAATGGTGAGGAAAAGATGATGATAAAATGAAAGTGAGCGCTAGCCTTCTTCTATGACGTTGGCGCTACACATTTGTCCACGTAACATAACATTTGTTCAATTTTAGTGGGGCCGATCCCTCATTATCCCTTTACAAAATGTAATGAGTGCAAAAACATCATCAATGAGCCACACATATGAGATGTCAAGCCTCCTTAGGCAAGGAGGGGGCCTCTAAAGGCCACATGGCACTAATCCAGAGTAGAGTGGGGGCAAATGATGTCTCTCACAACTCAAAATCATGCCAACCATCATCAATACACCATGTGTCCACCAAATCCTAGTTGCATCCAACCCTGAAGATGATGTCATCATCAAAATAGGGCTAATGTTCAGGATTTGAGCACTGCATTGAGGTTGGATGGAGCTGCATCTTGTCTCTGCAAGGTCTCTCGCTGTCTATTGCTGCAACATCCCTAATACAATGGGTAAATAAGCTCTGGGGTACTCTACCCTAGCCTATGGGCTTCCATCCCATCTGTGTGCCATCATGACTGAATCTGCTCATACCAAGCCCATCTCTCCATCGTCTAAGGTCCCAAGGATGTGAGAATGGATGTTTGTGGGTGGTGAGTCATTGGATGACCCACTGCTCTCCATCACATGTGCCAAGTTCCTGCAATAAAGACACAACGTCCTAGGTACAAGCCCAATATGTCCCTCAAAGAACCATGTCAGGGATATCCAAGACACAACAAAGTATAAGACAAGGTTAGCCAAGGTTCATAAGAAACATTAATCCTTAAACGTGCAAAGTAAGCTGCAACTTAAGATACAAGTCATGTAAACAATTCACCTTAGTATTCCCTTCAAACATCACACCAGCCTAGGACCCCATGTGAGTTGCCAAGTTGATGTATGGGAGGGCCTTCATCCAACCCTATTAGGTGTGCCAACCTAGACATGAAATAAAAGAACCCAAGTAGAAGGATAGGTCTCGACGGAAGCAAGAAATAAAGAAACCCTTTAAGAGTAAGTGTGAAAGTGATATGGTTTTAGGGATTACTTCATGGCTTATGGTGTCATTTAATCCATTTCTATGAGCGCCTTTGTGGAGGGTGTGCTTTCTCTTGAGTCACCACTTTCTTAGGTGCTATTTTTTTCAAACCCCTTTATTCTGCCATTTTATTTGTCTGCTTATAATATTTGCAAGTCCCATTTTATATGGTTTTGAGCTATAACATTTCTATTTGGGATTGCGGTGAGCACATAAAGGGTAGAGCTTGAGTTTGCACTGGATTTTGAGAGTTCTTTGCTATCATTCCTTTCTTTCTTTAACATTATTTTCTTATTCTTTTAGTAGCAGTTGCGAATCAACCTCTGGGCCTTCAACCCCTCTTCTCATGAGAGAATGGACCTTGACACATTACTGAAGTTTATTACACTATGAGAGGCTCCAGGATTGAAAGTGTTAAGTATGGTGGGGAACAAAACGTTACCCTTGTGAGGCCCCCCTCAGTAGTACCCCTTTTCCTTGGGCAGTGACAACACGAGACTAGGGCATAGACGTTGACCACCAAGGTGAAACAAAACAACTAACACAATTTCCCAAGACAATGATCCATTATCCAACTTCAACCAAAGATCCTCATCCACATGTCCGACAAATTAAGCACAACACTTTTCATGAATGAAGGACTAGCATACCTCATGGTGACGATGACTTACCATCTCCCATACTCTGGGTTGCTTGGATGTAATGAGCCTTGGTTGATCTGTCGCTGTGAAGGTGAATGAGGGGTGGTTGATGGGATGCCATTTGTGGACATGTTGATCATCATCATGGTCGAGATCATGTTCTCCATTGCCGGCCACGAGACATGATCTCCTTTAGTTACCCCTAGTGATGAGGGGTAAGAAAGCCCATCTGTCCATTTTCCGAGGTCTTGAAGATGTGAGAGCCCATGTCTAAATGTGTTAAGTCACTGGGTGACTCACTGCTCAACATCACATGTGCCAAATCTTGCAATAAAGTCACACATCCTAGGTGAAAGCCTGGGGCGCCCTTCAAAGAACCATTTTAGGGGCATCCAAATCAAAATAGAATATTAAATCAAGTAAACTAATGTTCATACGACATAGTAGTCCTTAAATCTTGCAAAGTAAGCTGTTACCTAATATACAAGCCACATGAATAATTCACTTGAATAGCCCCTTCAAATATCACACTAGCTCAGGACTTTATGTAAGTTGGAAAGTTTGAATATGGGAGGGCCTTCATCAAACCCTATTTCATGTGCCAACCAAAACAGTGAAAAACAAGATCCAGGTAGAGGAATGTCTTGAGGGAAACAATGAAAGAAAAGACCCAGGTAGAGGAATATGCCTCGAGGGAAACAATGAAAGAAAATAACCCTTCAAGAGTAAGTGTGATAGCAGTATGTGTTGGGCTTACTTCATGGATTATGGTGTCATTGAGTCCATCTCTATAAGCACCTTTGTGGAGGGTGTGCTTGGTCTTGAGTTACCACTTTCTAAGTGCTATTTTTTCCAAACCCCTTTATCTGCCTTTTTATTTTGTCCTCTTATCATATTTGCAAGTCCCCTCTTATAAGGTTTCAAGCTATAGCATCACCGCTTGGGACTGGGGAAAGCGCGAAAAGGGTAGATCTCAAGTTTGAACTGACTTTTGAGAGTCCTTTGCTATTATTCCTTTCTTTCTTTTATTATTTTAGCAACAACTGTAATCAACCTCTAGGCTTTTAGGCCCTCTTCTCATGAGAGAATGGACCATGACCAATTACCAAAGTTTAGTACACTGCGACATGCTCTAGGATGGAAAGTGTTGAGTATGATTGGGAATAAAACGTTAAACTTGTGAGGGCCCCCTACCAGTACCCCTTTTCCCTGGGCGGTGACTATTGATGTTTGGAAAACATCGAGAAGACATTCTCCTAGATTAATAATTAATAATATAATTATTGATTATTAAATAATATATATAATAACTATTTATTATTATCATTACTTATTATATATATTATTTAATAATCAATAATTATATTATTAATTATTAATCTAGGAGAATGTCTTCCCGATGTTTTTCAATAGTGACAACACGAGACTAGGGCACAAAAGCTGGCCACCAAGGTGAAAAAAGAAAACAAACATAACTTCGTAAGATAGTGATTCGTTATCCGTTATGAAAGTAATTAATTAATTAAAGAAGTTAGTTTATGAGGAAGGAAGGGGATGGGTGACACTTGTACGGGGAGGAATTTTTATAAAATTAATTATAAAAACTTAACTAAAAGAGAATTTTTGGTAAGTAAGGAACCAAAAAACTCTATATAATGAAGGGAGGTGATGGAGGTTGGATCATCTTTTGTTTGCGTAACGTTACGCTGCAGAAATATCTACTTGATTGATTTAACTTGTGGGAGTTGGGATACCCAGCTTGGTAAGGAGTGGTAGCTCGGCCTTGCGAGGCAAGCTGGGAGCTAGTCAAAATCTCTGAATAGTGAGTGTGTGGCCCCTTTGCGACTCGGGGGGCTAAGGGGGAAGAAGAGTACCCCTAGCATTGGCTGGGAGGCACCAGTGAAGTCACGATGGTTGGCGAGCGGGAGTTGCACGGAGCGTGCAGGACGTCATTTAGAGCGGGCGATCTGGCAATGGTACGCTCTCTTCATTTTTGTATGGTAGAATGTATTAGGACTTATGCTTGGATCTGCTTATTTAATGGAGAAGTAAACTAATGTTTTTTTTTTAAATTGATGAATGAACCTTCCTTAGCCTAGCTCGATGGTTGTTGACTCCCTTGGCCTTCATTTTCCCGCATGTCTTGACCACCTTGTTGTGTTGATAGTGACCTTCATGGTTGTTTAGCCTTCATCCCTAGCTCACCAGTCCTCGCCTGAGCAGTCGGCCAGGAGCCTGATCTACGGTCGTCTCCTTAGCGTTAAAAGACCTATGAATCTCAACGCCTTGATTTTCTGTGCGAGGATGATGAGCGAAGGACAAACCTATTAGCTGGCTACCCTTGATGTTTGTCCCTAGCTGATCGTTGATTTCGCCGTCTGGAAACAACCTCTGCGTGTGGATTATCTGGTGTCTTGGTTGGTTTTCTCTATGCCTTGACTGATAGAACCCCTGCAATCATTCCATGACCTTTCCCATTAGATCCTTACATTTTCCTATCGTTGTCTGCAGTGTATTGGGGTTATAGGAATGGAAGCATGGATTGATTCCCTGTCTGCAAATTTTTGGGTATTCTGGCAATGGAAAAACACAATGGTTTCATGCCTGTTTTTATTTTTATTTTATATTCTGGCAATAAAAAGGATTGATTTCAGGTCTACATTTTTATAATGGTATCCTGGAAATGGAAAAACGTTTTTATTTGATTTCTTGTCTACTTTTATATTTGTGTTCGGGAAATGAAAAACGTTTTTGTATTCCAACTGTTCACACACAACCCAAAATCGTTTTTTCCATCAAGTGAAGAGGCTTCGCGTTTTTGTAATCCAACTGTTCACACACCGCTCAAAATCGTTTTTTCCCAGCAAGTGAAGAGGCTTGGCATTTTGTGTTGCTATTTTTTTTTTCTCAACAATCCATAATCCCCTTAGCAAATTCGTTTCACTTGCAAATAATATCTGTGAATGGATTCACCTCAGCGTTTGACCAATTGTCTGTGTTTTCCCCCTTCTTCTCCATAATTTTGCTGAGAATTTCGTGGGCATCCTGTGGGGAAAGAATATCTGTGTTTTCCCCCTTCTTCTGCATGATTTTGTTGAGAAATTTGTGGATAAACATTTAGTGTTGATGAAGTCTACTTTCGGTTTTTAATTGCTAGGTGTGCCATCATTATGACTGAAATCGTGCCTGGTGGATAGCTGGCAATTCGCCCAAAGCCTATGAAGTCTGCTCTCGTTTTTAATTGCTGGTCGTTGCCATCTTTAGAGACTGAAATCATGCCTAGTGGGTAGCTGGCAATTTGCCCAAAACTTATGATGTCTACTTCGTTTTCTTTTTGCTGGGCGACCTGCCACTCATCACTGCGTCTTCATGTCTCTTGCTAGCCTTGTCTTGACCACCCTGCCCTCTGTCTGTAATTTGTTTTATGACTCTTGGCATGTTAAGCCTGTACCTTGAAATATTTTTTTTTACTCTAAGAATTGGTCCTGATAATTGCTTGTTGAAGGCTACGCTAGTTGTCTTGTTAGTTGCTACAATTAATAGCCATGATAGTTGCAATGTTAATGCTAAATTAATTACCTTATTATTCGCCAGAATAATTGCTACAACACTGGAATGGTCAACAAATTCCTGCTTGATTGATTAAATGGCCACTAGTTGCCTAAATGGTAGACTTTTCTTTTTAACTTGTAATGACATCAGTCTAGGCCACCAGCTTGCTTCGGTGTTTATGCCCTGAGTTTTACCCTTACCTGGCAGTGACTCTTATTGAGGGCGTGTGGCAGTAAATCTTTAGGTACATGGCCTTGGTCTCTCGTAGATTGTTATGGAGTTATGGCACTTACACTTCTTAGCCGATTTCTTTATTGTTGAAGGCAGCTGTCATTTTGGTACCTAGAATAAAGATAGATGCATGTGGAATTTATTGAGTTAATAAATGCTTAGTTGTTGCTTCCGGCCTTGATGTTGTAATGCTGTTACTGCTATATTAAATGATTGGTTAATTGTCATGATTAGATGCCTTGTTAACTGCGTTATTATTGTATTAATGGTAGCATTCCACATCAAGATTGTTACTATTGTTATTTAGTTAATGACCAGACAGTGTGTTGGACGTTAAGTCATTAATATCATGTTAATCTTAGACATTGTAGTCGATATAGTGAATATTGTTTATATTTTGGCAATTGCTAAGGTTAAATCGTATTAATGTTAGATTATATTTGTAGTTAGTGTCTAAATCATGATTTATACTTGCTAGCTGGGTTGCTTTTAAGGTCAAAATTAGAATTGCCATTTGATGAATAGTTGTGATTTAGACTTACTAACTTGTTTTCTTTTAAAGGTTAAAATAGATTCGCAAAAAGTTGACTAGCTGTAATTTAGACTTGCTAAATTGGATGTGTAATTGATGCTAGTTGGGTTTATAGATATCGCCTAATTGGTAACTCGTACTCGTTAAATTTGAGTCAAAATTCATGTTAAGTTCGGTTGGTAACTTGTTGACTAGTTGTGATTTAGACTGGTTAACTGATCTGTTATTAACGCCCTTTTTTTAATCATAGATATTGACCTTTCAGCCTTGATTAATGGTTGGTTGTTGACGAAGTCGTTTTTAGCTTGCGCTTCCCGTTGAGAGTGTGGTTGTTCATTTAATTAATTTTTGTACTTGGTTTTGTAAACATTTAATATGCTTGGTCTACTGGTGTCGGGGGGGGATGTAGACACCTCCTTGTTCCTCAGAACAGTCGCCAGCCTTGAGACCTTAAATGGTCAAAATTGATGGGAACCTGGGCTTGAGCGTTGCTTATGTGTCCTGGAGGTCCTAACCATTGCAGGGTAGGACGGGCGGGTAGTCATTCTTATTTTTTGTCGGTTGAGTGTCGTACATTGCTTCCAAATGCTTGATGTGCTTTTATGTTAGGTCGTTATGTTTGTTGTGGCGTGAGTTTCATGTGTTGTGTTCGTCATCATGTTGCGATGTTGAGTATAATGTCATTATTACCTTCCTACATACACACACACAAAAAATAAATTTCACTTGTTAGGTGAGGCTTGTTGTCATAACGAAATGGGAGGTCCGTTACATATGGTATGTAGGATCTATCTAAATATATGATTTGGATATCAGATTCCTTAGGTTTGGAATTAATATTTTCACAAAAGATAAGGGGAATAACATTTGAATAGGCTCCTGGATCCACCATGAAATTATAGAAATTTATATTGAAGATTTCAAAGGTTAGAAAAATGGGTGGAGTGTTAGACTTTGATATTTTTCCAATGAGGGATGCATTGATGGAAGATTATTTCTTTGTTGTTGTATTTTTAGCATTTTTACCAAATTTTCTTTTTCCTTTACTTCCTACCACATTATCTTCCTTGGTGTTACTTAGAGTAGTAACCTATAAAGTTTTAATTAAATTATCTTGGACTTGAGGTAGCTTCATAAGTTCAAACAAATAAATATTGGATTTTTTTCTTTTTAAGTCTTCCAAGAAATCACAATCTAGTTTAGAGGGAGGGGTAGAATATGAAGCTAGTTTATCACCAAAGGATGTCTTTTGAGCATTGGACATTGCCTTAGTAGGCCAAGAAGTTCAAGGAGAATTTGAGGATGATGTATTATTTCCACTCCTAGTTATTAAAACATTTTGAGACATATGTATTTCCTCAACATATTCATCTCCCCCCTCTCCAAAACCAAAAGAAATATCCCAAAAATAATTGACCTCCCTTTCATCAATTCCATTAGTGTCCTGACACTGAGGTTGTTGTTCTGCTTCCCCTTATTCTTCTTCATCTTCATCCAAATCAGTAGGGGTTTCATTTTCCCAGGATCTAAGGATTTTATAAAATCTTATACATTTATTCTTTCTATAGGAGGAGTTATTTTATTGGTACGGGGAGTGATTTTCTTGGGAAGAAATTGAAAGAACTTTTTAGGTTTGGAGCTACTCTCTCCAGTATTTTTCTTCATGTCAATTATTCATTGGAAATTTTCTTAATAATTCTTTGTAGTGCTTCCATGTATGTGGATTCTTGATCCTTCTTGTCTTTAGGGAGTTTAGTTACAACATTATTGGTCTTGCTACCAATTTTATCCTTTGAAGTCTCGACCCTAGGGTTATGTAATGAACCAAATGCTTAAATTATCATAACATAACATAAGTAGACACCATGTACAATATGTGATTGTGGAGCACAACTCCAATATAGATAAGTTACACAATGAATTCTTAAAGAATAGGAGAACCTCATCCACATAACCAAATACATTTATACATCACAATTCACATGTCCATAATAATGAATACATGATCTATATATATACTTATTCAAACCTATACATGAGGTCCTTTTACTATTAGGCCAACCCTATTACATATATATTTACACATTACATGTACATTTAGGCCCATATTTGTGCTTCCCCCCCCCTCTTGGGGTCATATCATATACATTTAACCCTATATATTTCCCCTTTGGGTCATAACAGACTGAGCATGTATTTTTCAACCTTAATAGTTTCTTTGAAGGTATCTTCCAGGGTATTATTTTCATCCCTTTTAACAAACATTTCCATTGAAATAGGAAGGGTCGAGGTATAAAACTCTTTTGAAACATCTTCAGCAGGATTGGAAGAAGGGGGTATTTTTTTTTATTAAAATGAGAAACCTTTGATTAAAATCATTAACATTCTCTTTGACTTCCATTATAATCTTTGAAAGGTATATAACTAGAGTTGTTGGGGTTTTATCTTCACCAAATTTTTCAATAAAAGTTGTTTCAAAGGTATTCCAACTAGTGATTGAATCTTGAGCTAAAGAGAAGCACCAGGTAGAAGCTTTGTTTTCGAACATATGGGGAAAAAGTTTGCAAATGACATCCTCATGTTCTACATCCATTAACCTAACAAAAATAATGAATTTATTAACATGGTATTTGATAGAATATTTCTTGTTAGCATCGAACTTGGGGAGAAATTTCTCTGAATGTTTGAGTAGCTTGTGTACTTCCCAGGATTTGCAAAAATGTCTGGAACTATCCAAGGTTGGTTATTTTGTTGATTTTCATTAACTCCAGCCGTTGGTTGAGGGTTTTGATGGATTTTCCCTTATGGTTCTACTTCGGGTTCATCTTTGGGTTCACCTCTAGGCGTTCTGGGTTGATATTAAGGAGGAACCAGAGGTTGACCACCCCTGGCTAGTAAGTATTTCTCTAAGTCAAAGTCTAAGGGTTTCAAGAACCCTTGTAAGTCTTGTGAAAGCCAATAACTTGGTGTCTTGATGTTTAGGATTCCTTCATGGGTTCTGTTATCACCCCATAAATTATGGGAATCAACTGGTGACTGGGATATTATCTGTCCCTAGTATTTTTGTTGACAAATGATTTTTCATTCTGCAAATAATTTGAGAAAAAGAAAAAAGAAAAAGAAAAAGAAAAAGA
>JASDQU011029296.1:28364-43255 GCA_032191745.1 Picea mariana
TTTCTTGGAACTAAGAAGCAACCAAATCTTTTGAAAAAAATAAGAAGGCTATGTGTATGACTCTTGTCTTGGCTAGGATTGACTTCAAAAAATACTTTATTGTGGAGTGTGATGCCTCAAGGAATGGAATTGGTGTATTTTTAATGCGATAAGGAAGGACCCTTGCCTTTGAAGGTAGCCAAATTAAAGGAAAAAATTCACTCAAACCCATTTGTGAAAACGAAGTGTTGGCCATATTACATGTAGTTAAGAAATGGTGCCCTTACCTAATAGGAAGACACTTCAAGGTAAAAACGTATAACGGTAGTTTGAAGTGTTTCTTGGAACAAAAATCATCTTTAGAAGAGAAAAAATGGGTTACAAAGATGCTAGGTTATGAATTTGAAATTATCTACAAAAAATGAAAATAAAATGTGGTGGAAGATGCACTTTCAATGAAAGAAGAAGGCATAAAGGGATTATTGTGTACTATTTCAATTCCGCAATCCGATTAGGTGGAAGAATAAAGGATAGACTAGAAGAAATATCATAAGGTATGAAATATCATTAAACAAATACAATAGGACACATGTTCATTAGATAAATTTGTGTAGAAAAATGATTCACTATGGTATCAAGATTGCCTATATTTATGTAAGAATTCCCAACTCAAATAGAAAATTCTTTTGGAATTGCATAGTTATCCTCTAGGAGGAAATTCATGGTTCTTGAAAACTTACCACAGGATCAAGAAAGATTTTTTTGGGGAGGTCTTAAAATTGATGTTAAAAATTATATGGTTAAATGTTTGGTTTTCCAACAAGATAAGGGATAGACATGCAAGACCTACCATTAGTCATACCAAGTCAATGTTGGGAAGAGGTTTCAATGGATTTTATTACATGTTGTGTAGTTTGTTGCATCATTATCTATACTATGCACGTCAACATGCCACGTCACTCATCATAATACAAACTCAACTGTAACATACCCAACCACCCACAGGTTGGGCACCCTACTTCAAGCCCACTTCTGAACTAATTTCAATTTCTGATCAATTTTTTAATTAATAAATATGCATGAAACATTCACATGCATAGATCAAGAT
Organism: Picea mariana; assembly: GCA_032191745.1. Taxonomy (NCBI): domain Eukaryota; kingdom Viridiplantae; phylum Streptophyta; class Pinopsida; order Pinales; family Pinaceae; genus Picea; species Picea mariana. The sequence continues at coordinate 29,452 of JASDQU011029296.1, forward strand.
TCAAGCTACAATATAAAATAAATGGACCATATTTCATGCACAACAATAACCAACAAGCATGCATATTATAGATACAAATTTCATAGATAAATAAATACACAACAGAAATAAATATACAAGTAAATGAAACCATGACAGAGAGAGCACTTATTTTTAATGAAATGAATCACGAACAAGTTGCTGACCAAGGACCTTCCACCCAACCGTAGACATTTTTGTTCCAAGTCTAAAAACAAATTGCACCCCTGAGCTAGGGCTATGAGTCAACAAGGATGGTTCCAGAGTGTCACTCAGCTTCCCAAACTAGTCAACAATCAAGCTCTCATAGGATTCTCATCAGACACAACAATCCAAAGTACACCAACTCTCTTCTACCCATATTGGAAAACCCAAGAGAATGGACCCCCTTATCTGCTAGGCAGTTCCTCAGGTTGTCCACCTCCTCCCAGGGCTTCGGTGCACCTGGTCAAGAATCTCCATGCTGGGAATATCAGGATTCATAGCTATGGGAAAAATGTAATACATGCCAACACATCTCAGACATGCAAGCATTAATTCATGGATGGATTACACCATCAATCACTACTACCAACCAAACCATGGCTCCTCTCCACAATTCGTTTTTCTCTCCCCAACCAAGAGAAAAAGGAATGAAGAATGAAGAGTGGGAAAAAGAGTGAATGGAGAGAGAACATAATAAAAGGTGTGAAAAATGAACAATGAAAAATGAGTGAGTGAGTGAATGAGTGAAGAAGAATCCTCCAAACAACCCACGAGATGGGTTTATATCTTTACTTGCAAATCAAGAACCACATGGCCTTCCCCAAGAAGCTCATGTAAACACTCCTCTCCTTTAAACAATTATGGGTAGATAAAATATAAAATAAATACTTATCCCCTCAAGTGTAATGACCCCTCCATTACGACTAAGAAAAGTGAAGCACAATAGGTATTTTTTTTAAGGCCTTAGGAAAATGACATATACACTTAAATTAAAGTGACACAAAATCAACGACATCATATAAATGCATTATAAGCGACACATCATCAAAACAATAAAAACACAAGGCCAATGCCTCATCATAAATCACATCGACACATGATCCACACATAAACATAATAGCAACGTAGTCCAACACATTACAATCAACTGATGCAACAATAATAAGGGTCAACCATGTCATTGAATATGAAATAGCTACCCTCCCAACCTATCCTGCATGGTTAGGACCTCCAGGACACATAAGAAATGCTCAAGCTCGGGATCCAATTGATTTTGACCATTTAAGGTCTCAAGGATGACGACTGTTATGAGGAACAAGGAAGTGTCTAAATCCCGCTAAAACCAATCAAGTTGACAATCAAATATATCAATCATTCAATCATCAATTAAACATGACAGAAGAGTAATCAATTGCATAACTCATCGTATACCAACATTAAATTCAAGGCGCAAGAAAAATTACTAAATCAACCATACAACGACATAAGTTAAGGCCCAATGTAATCAACTTTGTTTTATATTCAAGGCGCAAAAGCAGACATCTACTTTACTTCAAGGAGCACAAATAATCAATCAATGAATTCAAATATAATCAATATTATTTCTAGGTGTGCACGTAATCCATTCACCGGATTAAACATAAGTCAACATCATTCAATGTGCACAATGAATCCAATTACTCAAGAATCATATATCAACATTAATACAATGCGCGTGATAAATCTAAAGGCGTAATCATTATTGTATCATCATTAGTCCATCTCTTAAGGAAATCTAATTACTTAGTCATCAACATAAGCCATGGCACAAGGGAAAATCAATCGCTCAATAAATTATTCATTACATTTTTAGTGGCGTATGAGGTAAACTACACACATGACCATCCATACATTTCCTTTACACATGGCACAAAGTAATTATCAATTTAACCTTTATGGTGCAAAAGTAACAATTACATAATCATCCAAGCATCTCATTTATTCACGTCGCATTATAACTATCAAAAATTCATGGTGCAAATAACTATCAATTTAACTTTTTATGGCGCAAAGTAATAATTACATAATCATTAATCACCATTGTCTATTCATGGCATGCGATGAATCTAAATTCTAAAACAATTGTACATCACATAATTAATGGTGCAAGAGAAACTATTTACGCATTCAATCATACATCGACTTTATTTCATGGCACAAGAGAAATATACCATAAAAATACATCCAATTACTTGACGCAGTTGCCACCTCAAAAGAATTCCAACAATATCCCAACTACAATAACATATATCAATTAATTGACGCAATTACTGTCTATGAAGCATTCCACCAATGGTCCAAATAAATAACACAAATCAATTGTATTAACGTAGTTTCCATTTACAACTACTTAACAATCAAGGAATGATTTGAGGATAGTTCTTATTCACAAAATATGATTTACCATGTACATAAACAAATTCTACGCCACACCCCTTTATTGTTACTCTAGCAAATTAATGTCTTTATCATTATAAAGGTATTGACCATAAGGACATACCCACTAAATGATATATATCTTCCATAGTAGCACAATCCTTAATTAGGAAGATGACATACAAGAAGTACAATGGTTGAGTGAAAGCACTTATAACATCATCAATTAGAAAATCACCAGGGCCAGTGTAATATTAGCAATAACCCAAGTCATTATTCTTCCCATGTACACCTTAGAGCTTGGATTTATTTATGAGTATTTAGGAGACTAAAATCTTAATTAAACAATAAAGTACACTTTCAACGGATAAATTACATTCCTATTTAAAAGGAATCATAAGAGGGTTGAAACTTCCTTTAAGTAATACATGCAATTCATAGTTACCTTTCATTACGTGTCCCCTTATAACTTATAAAAATCAAAGGTATTTACTGTGTGATTGGTGATGGTTGTTAGGAAATATGCCCAAGGTAACGCATCACCCAAAGGTATTTACTGTGCAAGGATATGCTTGTCAAGAAAAATTCTTAAGGGAAAAATCACCTTACCCAATGTAATCATTTTGCAAAGGAGATGGTTCAGGAAAAACGCCCAAGGGAAAAATCACCTTACCCAACGTAATTATTGTGCAAAGGAGATGGCGGTCATGAAAAACGCCAAAGGGTAAACTCACCTTACCCAATGTATTTACTGTGCAAAGGATATGGTTGTTGGGAAAAACGCCCGGGGTACTCATAACTGTGAACACAAGGTTGAAAGAAGAGGATAATTATTGTGTGAAGAACCAAACGCGGAAACAAATGAAGGTAAAACACAGAGACAAAAAGAAAATTTCTTAGTATAGAATATTAAATCCTTGAGCAGAGGTAAAAATAAATCACTGAGCAGGGATAAAATGAAAACCATTACAAATTACTACAATAATTAAATCCATATACCCCTATGTTTCTGAATTACAAATACAATTTTCCTTTAACAAGAGTACCAAAATTCCTTAAATTTTAAAGTAGGGTTGTGGATAAAACTTCATGCATTTAGATAAATTAAAAGTAACCATGCTAGAAATCTAGTTCAATATCTCACAACATCATTAATAAGAAAAATTTGATATCAGAGTTAATACAGTTATTGGAAATTAAAAGAAAATTGTAATACACCTAAACTAATCTTTTACAATAAAATTTCAATGAGAATACTACAACCAAAACATTTGGGCTTAGTGATGTTCTTCGTCCATTGGCGATCCTTCCATCCCCGCGTTTTCTAGCCATAGAGACTTCACTGGTACCTCCCAGCCAATTATAGGGGTACTCTTCTTCCCCCTTATCCCCCCGAGCCACAAAGGGGCCACACACACACACACACACACACACACAACCAGAGATACTCTAACTCCCAACTCGCCTCGCAAAGTAGATCTACCACTCTCTTTCTGGAGCTGGGTATCCCAACTCTTACAAGTAAAACCAATCAAAGAACTTTTGTCAGCATCACTTTACTCATACCAGTCATCCCCTTTCCTCCTCTCAGCCATTTCTTTTATAGAATTTTTCTTAGTGACCACTTGCCAATTGCACTTTTTTTTTTTTTAATTAATTAGGAATTACTCCCCCCGTACACTTTTCACTTGTTCCCTTAGTTGCACCAAATAATTTACCATTAACTTAATTACATGCCAATTTCCCTTACCCATCTTAAAATCTATCCTAAAATCACTCAGTGGTCCCTTTATTCCCTTTATTTCCCTTTCAATGACTGACACCTTTCTAAAACTTAGTTGTGTTTAATTTAGGAAATTTCTTTAGTTATACTAGACTAGATACCTTTCTATGCTTACACATTTATGGTTTATTCCTTTCTCAACTAAAATTCTAATTTAGTATTTACTTTCACAAGTGTAATAATCATTCCTTAGGATTTATTTTTATTTTCATTTATTCTTAATTTGATTTATTTCGTCCCCTCATCAAGGATGATTTTAAGGATGGAAATTTATTTTAAATGTAGAAACCTTGGTGAATCTTACTAGTCCTTCATATGCCAACTATAAATGTTTGGCGATATTTTTGTAAAAATATTCAAATTTCTAGGGATTTTATATAGTTTGTATAAAGTTTTGATGATTTTTGAGGTAAAATGATGTTATCCTATAGAATTTGGGTGAATCATTTTTAGAATAATGAATTTTTTTTGGGAAAAACCATGGAAAATTAGCCCATGAGCAAAATTTATCCCCTAAAATCATCCATGCCCCTCATCATTTGATTCCAAATTTTTAGTTTTTAGTCTTCTCACTCACTTAGACTTAGGCTTAGTTAAATATTTATTTGTGAACGCCTAGACCCTTAGGGATTATGCTTAATCAGTTCATTCTTTAGTTGATTAATTAATCAATTAATTAATTCGAGAGGTGTTTAAGGTTTTAAGGTTTAACAATTGCTCAAGTTTTCTATACCACTTATGTTCATTGACTTATTTTTTTTTATACTGTGACATTCCCTTCAAGATGCACTCCGTGCTCCAAGGGTTCCACTCGTCTTTGATTCAAATTTTAATTATATGACATGCCCTTCAAGAAATGCCACATGCTCCAAGGGTGTCACTCACCTTTGACTAGTTTTGGTAGTTGTCCAACCCTTGGAGTCAATAATCCATTCAGGTGACCTTATGAGAGACTAAGGGCCTCTAAGGAATAACGATCTTGCCTTATTGCACTCCCCTTAGAATATTCATGAGTGACTATCTCAGTCTGCCCTCATGGCATCGTGGATTCTCTAGAACTAGGTAATCATTAACTTACAATTCAAGCCACGACGGGAGTGCTAGTAGGCTGTGGCAGGACTGTTGCCACACCTCTCCCTCAATATCTGGTTGTTTTTCATGGCCCATTTACTCCTTATGTGAGTCTAATTATCAAGCAATCATAAACCTACATCCATCAACGAAACACTGTCAATGATCCATAAACAACATCATAATATAGTCAATCATATGTCACATATGCATAAATAAAAATACTCAAACCAATACAATCCATTCCCTGACCCAATCTGGGGTCCAAGGAGGTCCATTTATGCCATCGAAATACTCAATCTATCAGTTTTCTGTACACTTAGGAGAAACTCCTCAATATCATTTGTCTATACATAGATATCATATAAACATAAATCATAATCCATCAGCATAATCATAAGAACCCATAAGCAACACAGACAATCTTATACTCAAACCGGATCACTTGCTCGCAAGTTTTCTCAAAGAATAAGTCAATAACATGTGCAAGAAAGAGAAATATGTTACATCAGTCCCCCTCTCTTGTGGAATAATATCCCCCTATAACTCTTGTCCTTATCTGTCTAGCAGCCAGTGATGTATTTATTATCAATAATGATCAAAACATTACATTTCCTAGGCACATTGACCTCTTTTAATTGTTTTGGCACTCTGGCATTTCATAGATTAAAAAAATACATTATTTAATACGGGGCTCAAAACCCGGGGTATTACATCCCCTCCCCCTTATTTTGGCATTGTCCTCAGTGCATATACAAAATAAAAATAAAAAATTCAAAATTTATTCAAAAAGTTGCGGGTACTCTGCCCACATGGAATCTTCATGCTCCCGAGTAGCATCTTCAGGACCGTAGCAGGTCCACTAGACTTTTACCAGCTCTATAACTTGATTCCAGAGCATTTTGAATTTTCTATCCAATATTCGCATTGGTTGGACCTGAAAGTCTCCCTCCGTCTCTACCTAAATCAGATGCCAATCAATAACATGGTTAGGATCATGTACAATTTTTTTTAGCAAAGAGACATGAAATACATTATGCACATTCATGGAAGCAGGAAATGCAAGCATGTATGCAACTGACCCTATTTTGTCCAATATATCAAATGGACCACAAAATCTGGCTTCTCTTCTTGGGATTTACTTTTAAAAGCACATGCTCCCTCACTTTAAATTCTCTAGTTGTTTTGTTCTTATCTGCATTAATTTTATTTCTATCTTGAGATGCCTCTAAATTCGTTTTAATTCTAACCATCTGGTCTTCCTTATCCTTGAGAAATTTTGGCCCAAGTACCACTCTATCTGTTGGGTTGTCCCAACTCACTAGAGTATCTCATTTCCTACCACACAAAGGTTCAAATGGGATCATTTTCAATGAAGCTTGATACCGGTTATTATAGGCAAACTCAACCAAGTGTAAGTAATCTTCCCACTTAGATGGATTATCCATCACATACATTCTCAACCTATCTTCAATTACTTGGTTGACTCTCTTTGTCTACCCATCTGACTATGGATGGTATGTTGTGATAAAGTTCAGATTTGTACCAAATCCTTTAAACAATCCCCTCCAGAAATTTGAAGTAAACTTTGTGTCTCTGTCTGAGACAATTTCCTTAGGTATCCCATGCAACCTAGCAATCTCCCTCATGTAAATTTCTGCAATATCAGTTGTTGTATGAGTCGTTTTTACAGGAACAAAATGAGAAACCTTTGTCAATTTATCAACCACTACCATGATTGAATCATGTTGTCTTGTTGTCCTGGGAAATTTAGTTACAAAATCAATGGTTACCACTTCCCATTTCTTCTCTATAATTGGTAATGGTTGTAGCAAACCCGCTGGGTTTCTCTACTCATCCTTCACTCTCTGACATTCCATACATCTGGAAATGTAATCAACAACATATTTTTTCATTCTTGGCCAAAAGAATTGGCTTCTTATTGCTGCAATTGTTTTCTGGTAACCGAGATGTCCAACATATGGAACATTATGCATTTATTTTAAAACCAAATTCCTAAGTTCTTTGGAAATAGGAACATAAATTATAATTTTATGCATAAGTAATCCATCTTCCTTCATCTCATATTCTTTAATTTTCTGTTGTACATTTTCTTGTTGTAATCTTTCCTTTACCTGTAGGTAATGTTGTTCTGTGACAACAACATTTAAAATTATGCTCTTTAAATATGACTGATGCATACTAACAACGGTAACATGCATGATATGTACTCTTTTACTAAGTGCATCAACAACTTTATTTTATTTTCCTTTGATATGATTGATGTCAAAATCATATTCACTTAAAAATTCCAACCATCTCGTCTGCCTGGAATTTAAATTTGGTTGCTAAAAAATATATTTCAGACCACTATGGTCAGTTCTTAATTCAAACCTCTTCCCCATGAGATAATGCCTCCACATCTTCAAAGCATGAACAATGGTAGCAAGTTCCAAGTCATGTGTAGCATAGCTCCTCTCATGATATTTAAGCTTTCTGGACTCATAACCAATGACATGTCCATTTTGAGTGAGGACTCCACCAAGTCCTTCCTTGCATGCATATGTACATACCAAAAAAATTCCATTTGGGTCAACAATATTTAAAATAAGAACACTAGTAAGTAATTCTTTCAACATATTAAAGTTCTCTGCGCACTCTGTTGTCCATTCAAATTTAATTCCCTTCTTTTGCAAGGAAGTGATGGGATGAACAATCTTAGAGAAACCTTCTATAAATATTCTATAGTAACCAACTAACCCCATAAAAGATCTGAATTCTCAAACATTCATGGGTGTTGGCCATCCTCTAATGGCTTCAATATTCTCTGGATCCACTGTTATACCTTGTTCTGTAACAATGTGTCCCAAGTAATGGATTCGTTCTTGGTAGAAGGAACACTTACTAAGATTGGAATACAACTGATGTTCCCTCAACACTTGCAATAGCAATCTTGGATGATGTTAATGCTCTTTCTATGACTTAGAATATACAAGTATGTTGTCCATGAATACTATGACAAAATTATCCAAATAATTTCTGAATATGACATTCATTAAGCACATAAAGACAGATGGTGTATTGGATAGTCCAAATGGCACCACTAAAAATTCATAATTCCCATACCTAGTTCTAAAGGTTGTCTTATGGATGTCTTCTTCCTTGATTCTTACCTGATGGTATCTTGATCTCAAGTCTATCTTTGAAAATATATTTTCCCCTCTTAGCTGATCAAAGAGATCATCAATTCTGGGTAGAGGGTGCTTGTTATTTACAGTGGATTTATTTAGCTATCAAAAGTCAATACATAGCCTTAAGGTTCCATACTTCTTTTTGACAAAGAGTACTGGAGCTCCCCAAGGTGAGACACTTGGACGTATGTACCCTTTCTTCAATAATTCTTCCAACTGCATTTGTAATTATTTTAATTATGGTGTACTCATTCTGTAAGGTGTTTTTGATACCAGGGTAGCTCTTGGTACTAAATCAATATAGAAATATATCTCCCTCTTTGGTGGAAACCCAAGTATTTCTTGGAATACATCTTCAAATTTTTGTAGTACCGAAAATTCTTCAAGGATTGGTCCCTTTGTATTTTCTGGTTCCTCCACATGGGATGCATACAATTGACATCGTTTTCTGAAACATCTCTTCATCTCTAAGGATTAAATCTCCCTTATAGAGATGGGTCTTGGAACTCCTTTCATAGTGCTCTATTTTCCTTATTCATCAAGACATGTAAATGTCTTGTTATGACAATCTAGGACAACATGAACAACCAATCCATTCCAATTAAAATATCATAAGACCCCAACGGTATAATATTTATATCAGCATTAGTATTCACACCATTGATACTTATGGAACAACCTTTGAACATATTGTGGATTCTCCTTTTGGCTCCAGTGGCTAGTTGAACCAAACTTGATTTTTCAAGATCATTTTTCTCCAATTGTAATCTATCCACTATTTTATGATTGACGTAACAATGAATTTCTCCTGAATCAACTAAAATAGAAACATGTTGATTAATGATTTTACCTTCCACTTAGATCATATTGGATTGGTAATATTCTTGTCTATCATCGAAGGTTGCATATATTCTTCCCATTTCTTCTACTATTGTATCCTCTTGGATGTTGTGCATGGTATTCACTTTGTCCTTTCTATGAGGGAAATCCTCGTATAGGTGATCTTCTTTGCATCCCCAACATTGGATTGGTGGTATTCCCCTTTTTCCCAAGGAGTCTTCTCTCTTGGATTCATCCTTAGCATACTGGTTAGGTTGATTTTTATTTAGGATATTTCTATTGAAAGGAGGTTTTAATCCTTTCTTTCTCTGATCATAATTCTCCTTCGTCTTATCCTTCTAAGATTTCTGCAAAAACTCTTTTCCCTTTACTTTCTCATACATGTACTTGGCCTTCCTAATAGACTTTGTCAAAGTCCTAGGTTCATCATATTGAATATTCTCTTTATAAAAGGATGGTAGTCCACTAAAAAACCTTTGTACTTTCACCTTCTCATATTTTATAAACCCCACATAATTTAGCATCCCCACAAACTTATTTTCATACTCTACCATGGTCATGCTTCCCAGCCTCAGTTCAAATAAATCCTGCATTTTCTTGTCATAGAAGTGCTCTGAAAGGTACTCCTTCTAAATATGTTTCTTGAACTGCTTCCAAGTGATCCTATTCTCATTAATGTGCTCAACTTGCTTCAACTGATCCCACCACATAACAACTTTCCCATGTAAATGGTATGTGGAAATTTTGGCTTCTAGGTTTGATGAGTAGTTATGTAACTGAAAATACCTCTTGAGTCCAAGAAACAATTCGTCAACATCATCTTCCCTTTCTCTTTCACCATCAAAGGATGGTGGCTTAATCTTCCTCAATCATCCTTGCAAACTATCCAATTCATGTCTTCTTCTTTGGTGCCTAACATGAGACACCTCTGGACTAATTATGGAATCTTCAGATGAATAAAATTTCCTTGCTGAGTAGGGAGGTGAGTGATGTCTATGAGTTCTTATAGCACTTCTTGAATAACCAGTTCTTTTGCGGTCATCTCTCCTCTCATGACATATTCTCTCTTCCTTCTTTTTTGAGTTTGATCCATTCTTTGTTTTCCTATGCAATCGATTTAAGCTTTGCATCACTTGAGAATTTATTTGATTTTTTTCTCTTATCAGTCTCTCATTGTCTTCTTTGTAACTTTGCACTTCTATTTTCATGCTTCTCATAATCTCTATCAATGTTTCTTTCTCCCCTCTGGCCTAGTGTCCGTTGGATTATGTCTTTGCATTACCGACATTGATATTTTGACCTTTGGCCTCTTTATCATGGCTGGAAGCTCTCTATCCTGCTTCCATTTCTTGAATATGAATTCTTCTACTAAACTGATATGTTTACACCCCCTAATTCTGCAAAATGTGCAAGCAACCATTTTGTTAGAATTATGCATATTATAATTTTGTTTTCAAACAATTCTAAAGGTCCTTTTTATTCTCAATTCATGAAAAATATATTATCATTCTCCATATTATAAAAATTCCATGTTATCCTCCTTTGAATCATATTTCCAGTGACTATAATATTTCCCCAATTTGATATTTGAGTTGAAAGTTATGGCTTCCCGAAACAAAATCACTTTCATCCCCTTTTCTTTTGTTTTGAAATATGTTCTTGTTGAAATATTCCACAACTCCTTTAACTAGTACAAAATTTAAATTCTGTACAAGTGCTTCCTTCAATCCACTTTTCTTATGACCATGGCTCTAAACCATGGGATTATTCACTCTTTAGCGCCTTCCTCTATATTATTCTACACGAGAGCTTGTTCGAACACAATGTCTGAGGGATTGGTTAATACTAAGCCCTTCATGTCTCTAATTGACCCCTTTAACTTATCATGATACCGACGCTAGGACCAAGTCCTTCATACTTTGAACTTCATCTATTCTCCCTTTTCAATCTTCGAACTTCTCCTAGAGTAAACTTCGTCGAAACCCTTCCATTAGCTCCACTAGCAAATCAGACAGTCGATATTTGATCTCCCATCAACTGGACGATCCTGGATCATCTGGAGGCTTCAACGAGCTCAATGGTCACGACTTCATCAGATGTTTATATGGACGACCTTAATCATTTCGAGACTTCAACACTCTAGGAATCCAAAACATTAAAATTCTGAAGTCGCTCAACTCCCCTAGAGTGATACTCGCCGAATCTTTTACCCTATCCTTCCACTGTTAAATCAGATGGTCATGAGAACTACTAGAGGGTCTCAGATCAACAGACCGCATGAATTCACTATTTTGGAAATCCGGGACGTTACAACTCTCGAGTTGTTCAACTTCCCCAGAGTGATACCTGTCGGTCATAAAGTGACTATGAGCGCATATCATCGGTTAACGCCTATGATTATGTTATCCTTCCACTAGTTGATCCAATGACCATGACTTAATCAAGTGTTGGGATGGATGGTCCTTATTCATTTTGGGACTTCATTGCTCTGATACTTCAGAATATTACAACTCCCAAGTTTTTCAACTCCCCCAGAGTGATATCTATCGAAATTCTTATGCCATCCTTCCACTACTTGATCTAATGATTGAGAAAGGTCCCGAAGGGATCTTACATCGATGGTCTGTGTGAATTTGCGACTTCGGTATTCGACACTTTCGCTGGTAGAGACGTTGGAAATCCCCAGAGGAGATACTCCTGGAGATGATATGGAATGTTGATGTCACCTATGATGATGTGGACCCATGGAATGTGTGCCACGTGTCACTAAAAATGAACAAGTTAGGGTCCAAAAGGTGTTGAATCTGGGTGACACATGTCCTGACACGGTACCCCGGACACATGGTATATGACACATCATCAATCGAATGGATGGTCCACCATCTCTGCTCCAGATATGACGACCTACATTACTCCCAAATTCTTCCCTCGATCTAACGGTCGACGGGATTTCAGGACTTTGACACTTCAAAACTTTGGGTTATAGCAGTTCTAAAATGGTTTGATTCTCCTAGAGTTAATTTCACGAAGTGGTCAATGCTGGATGACCCTGACCAATGACTAAGATTTCACCCGAGCCTCCTATCAGGTTGGACGACTGAAGGGACTTCACAACTTCGACCTTTTCCATGATTCTGCCATGTCTCCCATAATCATCGAAGCGACGAAGTTTTGGAGTTTTCCATCTCTTTCTTGGCTTCGATCAACGACTATGATCGCTCCAGAGATCCAAAAGGGATGACCATGACTCTGCGATCCTTCACAAAGTATTTCTTTCTGCACGACGCTCTAGCTTATGTGATATCTATGCAGTGCTATTGTTCCTGAGATTTAAGATCGCAAGGACATATCCATTTTTAACCATAATACCCTGTCCACAGTTTTGACCCATACCAATCCATTGTTTCAAACTGAATCTCTGATATCAATCTGTAACGTACCCAACCACCCGCAGGCTAGGAACGCTACTCCAAGCTTGCTTTTGAACTAATTTTGAATTCTGATCAAATTTTTAATTAATAAAGATGCATGAAATATTCACATGCATAGATCAATATTCAAGCTACAATATAAAATAAATGGACCATATGTTGTGTACATCAATGACCAGGAAGCATGCATATTATAGATACGAATTTCATAGATAAATAAATACAAAACAAAATTAAATATACAAGTAAATGCAACCATGACAGAGAGAGCACTTATCTTTAATGAAATGAATCACCAACTGGTTGTAGACCAAGGACGTCCGACCTAACCGTAGATATTTTTTTTCCAAGTCTCAACAATAATGTCACCTGCGAGCCAGGGATATGAGTCCACAAGGATGGTTCTAGAGTGTCACTTATCTTCCCAAACCAATCAACACTCAAGCTCTCACAGGATTCTCAGCACACTGTTGAGCACTCAACACACCCTAAAAACTCTACGTCAAATTTAACTTTTTGGGTACCACTTGATCTTTTGGCATTGTCTAATATGAAAAATGTGTCTTTTTCTTATCATTTTTTTATTCTCATTAAGTCTTTAAAATCTTGCTTGGACATGTGAAAACCATTAACTTCAAATACTTATATCTAAATTAGAGAATTGGCAGTCAAAGCTTTCCCGGACGCACTTAAGGAATTTGACATCGAAAAGAATTAAGCGTGAAAGAAAATGCTAGAGAGAACCAAAGTTGTCGAGTCTCAATCTTCGTCGGCTTCGAAAAACATGATATTTATTTCACGACAAGAATCACCAAGAATATCGTCGATGACCGATCCCTTCGACATTGGCGAAAGACTAAGAGAGTAAGTGCTCATGAAGAATGAAGTGATATCACCGATCGCCGATTTCCAAAACATTTTCGGTATCGGGAATTTTTCGGGGGGTTAAATTATAAGGAGGATGCGCGATAGGTTTATTGTTGAAAGCTGACCTCCGATACCTTTTCAGCATCGATAGTCCCTAGTTTAGCTTAAAGTGCTCGACTTGAGCAAAGCTCCGAGCCCGACCG
>JASDQU011029298.1:6011-17751 GCA_032191745.1 Picea mariana
TTTTTTTTTTTTTTAAACTTAATGCCATCGTCGCAATATCAACGATAGTTCATCGGAAAAAAATTGCATTTTGACCACCGTGGCAATAGAGACAAACTTTCGTCGCAATTTTCCACAAGTTTTCGTCGCACATACAATATCTTTGTTGTAACTTTGGTCTTGATGAATCAATGTCGTCGCTATTGCCACGGGTATTCGTCGCAAGTTGCCACAGTTTTTTGTCACACATACAACATCTACGTCATAAGTTTTTGACTTGTCATAAATTTTCATCGCAATTGCCACGAAATTTCGTCATAATTGCCACAGTTGTTCATTGTACTTGCGACGAAGTTTCATCATAATTGCGACGATGCATAGGGTTAACCGACCTTGGAGGTGGTGACACGTGGAGAGATAATTTCGTCAATGTTTCCATGCACACCTGGATCGTCGATAGATCGACAAAAAAAAACTCTGGTTTCGTGGAAATTGCGACGAATAAGTGTGGCAATATCAACGAAAAATCGTCGCAAATTTGGTCATATGTACTAGTGTAATAACTCTCTATCGAGTTCAAAGAGAAGAGTATCAGAGGAACACACTCACAGAGTTGTTGAACACTTTGTAAATCTTTGCAAGTGTGCATTGAGAAAAAGCTATCAAGAAGGCACAAGAATCCCTTTGAGGAGTAAAGGGACTGAAACCTTAGAACTTGAGTAATCAAAATCTCAAGAGAGACAATGCAAGGAGTGCATGTAGAAGTGAATTTATTTCAAGTTCACAAGCTCAAGAGGAGTAGTTCGGTTTTGCACACAGAGCACAAGTGTGCACCAAAGTCGAGGACAATTTTCATTGTCAAAGCTTAGGAGGAAAAGAGAAGATGAGACCCAAGATAGTTGGGTTCATAGGAGAAAGTTCAAAAGCCACAACAACTGTCAAATCAGCTACAGGAAGAGATCTAGACCATTAGATCAGGGTCCAGGATGAAGGAGGAACACACGAAGAGAAGGACAGATCCCATCCATTGGATCTGGGTGTGAAGGACCAACAATCGTTGGATCCAGGTAAAGTGCACGAGCCTTAACCCTTTGTGTGCATAGGAGAGAGGACTTGTCAAAGTCCCGAAGTGATTAGGGATTTTCCATCATTCGGAGGGACATGTGGCATAATATCCACAACTCTGGAGTGAGAGCACTTTGGAAGTTTCTGGCCAAGGAGAAAGTGAAATCACCGAAGAGTCGAAGTATATCTTGGTCATTGGTCGCCAAGGGGATACGTTTCAATAGATCTGAGACTTCGAGGAAAATGAATTTGGAGGATTTCAGTCATGGAGTGGGACAACTCCCGAAGTCCCAAAGGCCAAAGTATATCACAACCATCCATTGCTAAGAACATGCATCGACAGATTATGTACTTCCGGTGAAAGCACTCTAGGAGGAACAAGTGCGCAGGAGTTTGAAACTCCCGAAGCCCGAAGAGCCGAAGTGGATACAGGTCATCATATTAAAGGGGAGACACACATCAAGAGATATAGAACTTTGGGTGGATACACTCTGGGAGAAGAAGAGTCTGTAGGATTTCAAACTTCCGAAGCACGAAGAGCCAAAGTAGATAGTGACTGTCATATCCATAAGGACGCATGTCAACAGATCGCATACTTCAGTAAGAAGTACTTCGGGATGAAGCAAGTGCTGAGAGTTTGAAACTCTTGAAGCCTAAAGAGCTGAAGATGCTCACAGCCATAGATCATGAAGGAGGATACACACCAACAGATCGTGAACTCCGGGTGAAAGCACACTGGAAGAAAGCCAGGGTGGAGAAGTTGAGATTTTCGAAGGTCGAAGTCTCAAAGTGGACTAGAGCCATTGATTTGAGGTGGACGTGTGGCGCCAGATCTATAACTCTGGGTATGAAATACTCTGGAGGAAAGTGGAGGGTGAAAGTGTCGAAGTCACGAAGTGGATCTCAATTGTTGATCGAGAAGGGGGTCGAAGACCGTTGATATGGTCTTGGTTGAAAGTGTTGAAGTCCTGAAGTGGACTAGAGCCATTGATTTGAGGAGGACGCATGGTAGAAGATCTGCCATTTCATAGAAAATTCACTCTGGGAGAAGAAGGAGTGTGTTGAACAAGAACTCTCGAAGGCCAGAGAACAAGAGTTTATCTAAGTTGTTTGTTTTATGAGGACAGGTGTCAGTAGATCTTCTACTTCGGAAGATAGCCACTTCGAAGGAAGCAAGGACAAAGAGTTTGAAACTCTCAAAGCCTGAATAGAAAAAGAGGATTGGGACCATTGATATGAGAAAGGAAATCGATGGTAGGGAATCATTGCGGGGAGTGAAGGAGGAATTAGTGAATGTGCTAGTTTACAACCCACAATTTGCTAGAGTCGTTGATATCGTCGGGATAGGAGATCAATGACCATGATTTAAAAGGAGAATGGGCGAGCACTTTTCTGATTGCAGGGATGGGACTCTCAGATAAAGAGTGAGCATGTTGGAAGCCTGCAATTACTGTGAACCGTTGATCAATGAATAAATCGACAATGGTCATATCGTGGTTATGAAAGACCTGAGGGTGATAACAGGGCCTGTGTTTGATTGGGATAGAGACCAGCAAGGTCTCGAGGAGCTAAGCCAGCTCAAATAAATTGAACGATCCTAGATCAGGAGGTCATGTAGCCCCGAGAGGAGAAGGGGGGTGTGCATCACTAAGTGTTGATGCAAAGAGTTGGATCACGAAGGACTGTAATTCAAGATCTTGGATAGGTGGAGAAAGAATTCCATTTAGAGATCGAGCAAGTTAAGGAGCAGAGAGAGAAGAGGAAGTTGTGGGTGGGTTCTAGCTGATTGAAGCCAGAGGAAAGTGTAGCACTGTAAGAAAGTGTCTATACAATATTTACATACATGTACATGAGTTTCAATGGAGATATTCATGTATGTACATGGGCTTGCAGAAGGAAATGTGTGTACACATTAAAAATTGTGTTGGTAAAGGGTCATACAACAGCACATGAACTATCGAGTTATTCCATAGTGTATACTATCTTAGTGGGCCATTTCCCTATTACGGGATCCCTAACTTGAACATAATAAAATCATCTTAGGACTGGTTTTCCCTTCGTGGTTTTTTCATGGGTTTATACCCAAAAATATTTGTCTTGTGTGTGATCTTTTTGGTTTCCTAGTTTATGCCTTCGTTGCATGTTTAGTTGATTACTCGGATGTGATTTTAATAGATAAAGTGACTTTATTTTGAGATAATTGTCAGGTGTTGGGTTGAAGTGGTAAAATCAACATGGTATCAGAGCAAGGTTTGTCTGAGAGGGATCCTATCTCATGATGTAGAACAACATATCTATGAGATCTGAGTGACCACAGCTGAGATCAAGTTCAAATCTAGGGTTACAAGAGAATATATTTGGGATCATGAGTGCCAAGGTGGGTGCTTGAAGGACTAAGAACAAATCCACTATATTTTGAAGCAGATATATCAGATCTATAAGGGATCTTAGAAGATCTATAACCTAGTAGGTAGAAATCAAAGGACTGATTTCTAGGAAACAACAATACTGAGGCATAACAATGGTTTTTGCAGGTGTATGAAGGTGTACGTGGGTCACAATGGTGATAGTCGTGTACATACCCGGGATGTAGTGGTGACAATCATGTACATATGTGGGATGTAGTGGTGACAGTCACATGTAGGGATGTACATGACAATACAGAGGCAGTTTCAATAGAAAATTATGTTAGGTTTCTTGTTGAGCAATGACAAGAGGTTGGGAAGTTAGAAAGGAGATATGAGATAGGTGGAGAAGGACATCCATCTATCTATCTAAGCCACATGAGAGAACATAGGAGAAAAGAAGTACTTTTTTCATGTGCCTAAGTCATCCACTTTAGATCAAAGACAAATTTTTTCTCAAGTGCTTGAGCCACAAAGGACAATGACTTAAGGGGATCTTAGATGGGTAAAGAAATATGTTCATCCAAATATTAGAGGATGGCATATCTATTGGAGTCAATGACTCATAGATAGAGAAAATAAGTGTGTAGGCAAGGTTCGAGTAAAGGAGAAAAAGGGCATCACGGGAGATAACAATCAACCAGCATGATCGAAGGACTGATATTTAGGTTTGTAGGGCTTGGTTATTTGTTCATTTGTTTTCCTCGACAGAACCATTATCCTAGGACGAGATCCTATAAGGGATCCAAGGGGATCTTGGATCATGTCACTGAAATATAATAGGGGGCAAGAGGCTCCAAAGGTTGAGAATCTCAGAGGGAGTCAACCTTCAGGTTTAGGTGGGAAGGAGAATCTTTCCAAGTATTTCAAATAGGATTCATGGTACGAGATGGCCATGCAGAATTCTTAGGAGTAGGAGGCTTCTAGGAGCATTTTCAGAGGCAATGAGTCTCTAAAGACAGGTCAAAGAGAGATGGCAGGGATAGCTTATGTGTCAAAGGGAGCAACCAATTAGGTGGATTGGAGAGCAACCATGGTAGTAGATATGGTAGCACAGATACAACCATCTATAGGTGGGATAAATACCTTCCTCACTGAGAAGGAGTGTTGATGTTAGTGGAAGCATCGGATGGGTACTTCCATATTGGCTTGTGTTTAACATGTGGAAGTTATCAGGACTTAAGAGTTTCACTTTATTAAAGTGATTATTAAATTGAATGACCTTTTAGAGTTAACATGGTTTAATTAAGTTAATGCATAATTTTTTGGCAATAGTGACTTAAGTGAAAGTTAAATTAATTCCAAACCACTAGATATAAATTGAAGATGAGTTAGATCCCAACCTTTGATCACTCTGGAGATGTAGGGTAAACTCATGACTATAAAATGAATCCTATGTGAAGGAGGCAGACACTTTAGGAGGAAGTCACTTGTGTTGAGAGAGTCAACACAGAGTCCCTTGGTGAGAGACCAAGGTGGGGACCTCTAGTGGGATGCCAAGTTCGGGATCTTTGGTGAGATGTCGAGATTAGGTACCTTGATGAGAGATCAAGGTTGTACCTAGAAAAGAAGGAATTTTTCTAGTGTGGAGAGTGTAGAAGCAAAGAAGGACTTTTGCTTACATAGGAGTGAGTAGATCTCACTAGTTGGGTGAATATATTTCATCCAAGTGTTGATGTAGAGGGTTGGATCACAAAGGACTCTGATTCAGTATCTTGGATAAGTGGAGAAGGAATTCCATCTAAATATCGAACATGTCAAGGAGAAGAGAGAGTGGAGAAAGTCGTAGGTGGGTTTCAGTTGATTGAGTCCAGAGGAAAGTGTAGCATTGTATGGAAGTGTTCATACATTATTTACGTACATGTACATTGGTTTCAGTGGAGACAATCATGTATCTATGTGGGTTTGCAGAAGGAAAGGAGAATCTACCTCGAAAATCATGTTGGTACAGGGTAGTACAACAACACATTCATTGCCAAGTTTGTCTACAGTGTATATTCTCTTAGTGGGACATTTTCCCTATTATGGGAGAGCTTATTTGACCATAATAAAAGAATCTTAGGACTGGTTTTCCCTCCATATTTTTTCCATGGGTTTATACTCGAAAATATTGGTGTCTTTTGTGTGATATTTTTGGTTTCCTAGTTTATGCTTCCACTGCATGTTTAGTTGATTACTCAACTATATTTTTAGTAGATAAAGTGATTTTATTTCGAGCTAACTATCCAGTGTTGGGTTGAAGTGGTAAAATAAACAATTTTCACTTGAGCCTCTTGACGGCGAACCCGAAGGGGAACCTAAAGGGAAAACCTCGAAGAATCTTGAAGATATGGCTGGATTTAACACAAATCAACCAAACAATCAACCTTGGTTGGTCCTAGATGTTGTTGTAGTACCTGGGGCAGTTCATCCCCTACCTAAGCACCCTAATAAATTCCTTCTTAATTTTGACCCTGATAGAAAAGACTCGACTAAAAATCATATTAAGAAATGTATGCTTGTTGTCAGGTTACTAAATGTAGAACATGAGGATGTCATATGTAGGCTCTTCCCATACATTGTTATGCACCTGGTTATGTTATATTGAACAGAAACAAGAATATCATAGAAATTACCAATGGAACAATAAAATATAGAGAATAACACACAAAAATGATACCTTTATTGAAATGGGAGCAATGTTCACTTGCCTCTTTGAGGGGGAAACCTCCAACAAAGTAGCGCTCTATTATAATAATTCTCCAGAAAAAWTTTTATCATGCCCTCRAATCCTATTTATACTAAAACTATCTACCAAAAGAACAATCTAGAGAAAGATCATTCTAGAAGTGGAAGCTTTTATTAGGTCTTCTTACATTTGACTTGTTCACCTTATTACTAGGCCTTATTTATTAATATTGGCCTTTATTACATGGAAAATATATTATTCTATCTACGTGAGGGGTTAGGGAGGTTAGGTCCCTAATTTTATCTCCCCCTTAAAAATATCCTTGTCCCTAAGGCTTGAGATGACGAAATTGTTGCAGAATGGCAGCTGACTCCAAAGTGGCATCGCATGGTTGTGTGTCCTTCCACTGAACTAAAACTTCCTTGGTAGTGCACTGGTGGAGACGATTCACACGCTTGTCCAAGACTACTTGTGGTTGCAACCAAATGGAACCTTCTTCATCCAACTCAAGTAGACTGGTCTAATTCTGTAACCTAGTGCTGAGCATTTTCTTTAAGCAGGAAACATGAAAAACGGGATGGAGCTTAGAGTGATTGGGAAACTCTAAGTGGTAGGCCACTGGCCCCACTCTCTTGAGAATATGATAAGGACCATAAAATTTTGGGGTGAGTTTCTAACAATGTTGAGCTTTGAGTGAAGTCTTCTTATAAGGTTGCATATGAAGAAACACTTGTTCTCCTTCAACAAATCCACATTYAGAATGGCCCTGATCTTCTTGTTGTTTCATGTTATTCTAAGAAATGAGCAAGTTTTCTTTGAGATTATGGAAAATGGACATGTAGACTGTAATACTTTGATCCAATTGTTGAACCTTGGAGACACCAGGAATATATGATAGAATTGAGGGTGGATTTTTTCCATAGACTTCTTTAAAAAGAGTCATGTGAGTGGAAGTATGGTAAGAGGTGTTGTACCACCATTCCAATGAGGGGTAACCACTAAACCCTCTAATTTTGTATGTCGGATGTAAAACACCTCAATTAGGTTTTCAAACACTTTTTGACCACTTTAGTTTATCCATCAAACCGAGGATGATATGTTGTGTTGAGATGCAATTGAGTTCCCTGGAGTCGGAAAAATTCTTGCCAAAAAGTGTTGGTAAAAGTTAGATCACGATCATAAATAATAGAATGAGGCATGCCATGGAGTTTGAAGATATTATCCATAAAAATTTGATCCAAGGTGGATGTTTTCAATGGGTGTTGAAGAGCACCAAAATGAGCATATTTGGTAATACGGTCCACTACTACCACGATGACTGACTTATTGCCTAATTTAGGTAATCCAACAATGAAGTCCATAGAAATATATGTCCAAATAGTAGGTGGAATTGGAAGCGGTTGGAGTGCGCATGGAGCTTTGATTGTCTCACCCTTATTGCATTGAAAGGTATCACATTCAGCCACAAAGGTGATGATTTCATGTTTCATATTGTCCCAGAAAAAGGAACTTTTGACCCATTCATAGGTTTTGGTAAAACCGGAATGCCCAGTTGTAGGTGAAACATGAAAATCAGAGAGCACAGTGGATTTAAGGTTCAATTGTTTTCTTAAATATAGGATATCTTTATAATGAAGATCTCATGGTGCCACAAGTACCATAGAGAGGCTTTCGGATCCTGTTACAATGTTTGGATCATTCTAGAAAGTTTAGGTCTCGCAACCATTCCTGGAAAACCTCCTGAAGCCAATCTGCGACAATGAAAAAGAGGGGAAAAAGGGACCCATCTTCTTCATATTTTCTAGAAAGGGAATCAACCACCTCATTTTCTTTTCCACTTTTGTAGATGATCTCATAAACATATTCAAATGGCTTGGCTACCCATTTTTATTGCTTTGGGGAAGAATTTTTTTGTTCTAGAAAATAATTGAGGCTTTGATGATTAATTTTAATTTGGAAGCGTTTCCACAAGAGATAATGATGTCAGATATACACAACATGTATAATAGCCAGCATTTCCTTTTCATAGTTGGATTGGTCCAAATCATGCTCAAAAAATTGTTTGCTGGTGAAAGCCAATGGTTGACCATATTGCAAGAGGACAACCCCAATGCCTTTCCCTATGGCGTCACATACCAATACAAAGGTCTTGTTGAATTCATGGAGATCCAGAACAAGAGTAGTGCACATAGCCACTTTCAAATATTGGAAGGAATGGTTGGTTGTTGGAGTCCAATTTTTTTAAGGAGCATTGTGAGGGGAGCTGCAATTTTTCCACAATTCTGAACAAACTTGCGATAATAGTTCGTCAAGCCCAGGAAGTCGCATAGAATTTTAAGATTTTTGGGGCATGACCAATCTTTCATAGCTTAAATTTTATTCATATCCACCCTAACACCATCTTTGTCGGCAATATGTCCCAGGTACTCAACTTCAAAGGCTCAAAAAGAACATTTAGACTAATTAAGAAAAAAAAATTGTTGAGGTAGTAGTTGTAGAAATTGGTCCACATGGGCAAGATGGGCTTGCCAAGTTTTCCTATATATGAGAATATCATAAAAGAAAACCAAGACAAAATGATGGAGGAAAGGACAGAAGACATGATCCATGAGACTTTTAAAAGTGGAGGGATAATTATAGATGTTGAATGGCATAACCAAGAACTCATAGTGACCCTCATGAGTTCTGAATGCAGTCTTGCAAATGTTTTCTTCTTCCGTACGAATATGGTGGTAGCCAGAGCAGAGATCATGTTTCGTAAAATATTCAGCACCACTTAATTCATCCAAAAGGTCATCAATGACATGAATGGGAAAATTTTATTTCATTGTGAGTATGTTGAGGGTACGATAATTAGGACACATGTGCTAGGTACCTTATTTCTTGAGTACCATGACTACTAGAGAAGAATAGGTGCTAGTACTAGGGCGGATGACACCAACCTGTAGCAATTCTTGAAAAATTTTCTCAATTTCATTCTTCTAGGCAAAGGGATGACGATAAGGGTGAAAATTTGGAGGAAGACTGCTTGGAACTAGTGGAATGGAATGATCAAGGACACCTTGAGAAAGGGGAAGTCCCTGGGGGGTTTGAAACATAGCTTAGGGTTGGGAGAGGATAAAATGGAGGTCGATATGGACAGAGGGTGTATAAACTGCCTAATTGGAATAAATTTGAGCAATAATGCTAGAATGACCTTTTCTAAGGAGCTTTTGCATTCAGTGGTAACTGATGATCTTTGGTGTCCCTGTTGTGATGCCTTGGAACTAGTGTTGTTGGCCCTATTACTAGAATTGCATAGTTAATTTATGTAAATCCATGGTTATAGGGATGAGAGTGTGTAACCATTCATCACCAAGTACAATGTCACAACTGCCCATGTCAATAGCAAACATAAGAGATTTTAGGTGGTACTGACCAATTTGTGCGCACATATTTTCACAACGCCCTCTTGATTTCATGGAACCCCCATTGGCAATCATGATTTGGAAATTATTGACTAGATGGATATAGCAATTGAATTCTTGGGCAATGTGACGATAAATAAAATTATTAGTGTTGCAACTGTCAACTAGAATGATGACATTCCAGTTCTTAATGTAGTCAATTAACTTGAGGGTTTGGGGAGAAGAGAAACTAGTGAGTGCATTCAGGGAAATCAATGGTTCAACTTTCGTTGGATCAAAGGGTTGATTAATATCAACAGGTGGGGTAGCTCGGGTACATGGGAAACATTTGTCTCTTCTTTAGAAACATCCTTAAATATATCCATAAAAAACTTATTTTCCTTACACATGTGCCCCAGAAAATACTTATCGTCATAATTATAACAAAGACCCTTAGGTTGGAATTCAACCATTTCAGCCCGAGTCAATTTCTGGATCTTGAGAGGAATGGAAGGAGGGGCAAGAAGGGTGGTCTTAGGGTGAGGAATAAAGGATGTTTTTTTGGTTTGGGATGAGACTACTTTTTGTGCTTCCTTGTCCCTTTTAGTAGCTTCCAACCACTTATGGGGGCGATCAATGAGGACATCGGCACGTATTTCATCCTTGAGGCCATTGATAAATAATCCCTTGAAAAAAGCATATGTCTTTCCCTCCCTTCTAAAATCTAATTACTGAAAGGTAGCTATAAACTCTTCCAGTGGGCAAGTTTGTTTTAACTTGGTCAAACGAGCTAAATGATGGGTTTCAGTGTCAAAACGGTCATAAATATCTACAAAAAATTGTTTCCAAGCCACATACCCTTGGCATGCCCTTTTAATCCATTTCCACCATTGCCAATGTTCAGGATCCAAATGGAGAACACCATAACTGATTTTTGCCAACTCATCGGTAATGTCATGCAAAGAGAAGTAGTGTTCCATTTGGGTGACCCAGCCCATGGGATCTGTGCCATCAAATTTGTTCACATCCACTCTACGAAGGCATAGGTCATGTTGAAAGTGATTGGAATGAAAATTATGGGAAGTGGAGGAAGTATCACCTTCGAGGTGGAAAGGTTGGTCAAATCAAGGAAGGCCTCTAGGAATATTCAGTTTGAAGAAGAGATGGACAACAAATGTGTAAGGTACCAGATGTCATATAATATGCAGAAACAGTAATATTCAACAGATATCAATGGAACAACAAAATATTGAGAAGTGCAACACCATAAATGATACATTTATTTAAAGAAAGCAATGCTCACTTGCCTCTTCAAGAGGGAAACCTTCAACAAAGTAGATATCCATTACAATAATACTCGGGACAAAGACTTGTCATGCCTCCTTCTCTTATTTATACTAATTATATCTTCTGAAGTACCTTCTAGTGGAATATATTTCTAGAAGTGGAAGCTTTTATTAGGTCATCTTACATTGGCTTGTTCAAATTTATTAAATATTCCTTATAAACTAATGTATACCTTTCTTACATGGAAAATATATTATTCTACCTACGTGAGGGGTTAGGGAGGTACAAGTGGGAATTGGAAGTGGTTGGAGTGTGCTTGGTTCTTTGATTGTTTCTCCCTTTTTGCACTGACATACATCACATTCAACCACAAAGGTGTGAACGTCGTATTTCATACCATCCTAGAAAAATAACGTTTGACCCGTTCATAGGTTTTGGTAAAACCTAAATTCCCAGTTGTGGGTGAAGCATGAGAAAGCACTGTGGATTTAAGTTGTGATTGTTTGCTTAAATATAGACAGCCTTTGTAGCAAATCTCATTATTGTGCCAAGAGTACATGGAGAAGTTGGATAATGTTCTTGCAATTGTTGGATTAGGCAAGAGATTTTGTGGTCGTGCAACCATTCTTGGCGAACATCTTGGAGCCAATATGGAACAATGAAGGAGAGGGAAAATATGTACCCTTCTTCTTCATATTTTTAGGATAGAGCATTATCTGCCACATTTTATTTTCCCTTCTTTTATATGATGTCATAATCATATCCAAAGATCTTGGTTACCCAATTTTGTTGCTCCAGGGATGAAGTTCTTTGTTCTAGAAAATAGTTAAGGCTCTGGTGATTAGTTTTGATTTGGAAGTGTTGCCCCAATAAATAAGGATGCGAGATATCCACGCCATGCAGAATAGCCAACATTTCCTTTTCATATATCGATTGGCCCAAATGTCTAT